>JAANDH010001554.1:0-44233 GCA_011799765.1 Nymphaea thermarum
GCAAGAAAATGCAGATTAGAGGCGGATGCACTTCACTGGATTAGCAAAAGACCCCTAGGAAGTGATGTGAATAGGGGGAGGCAAGCTTAGGAAGCGCCTAAGCACGCATATCTTCCTTCTTCTTCGGGAAGCAAGTCGACGGTGCAAAGGGTGACACTGGCGATGTCACCAATGGCGACGGTGGTATTTGGCGCAGCGGGAGCGGCACGAACCCTAGGCGAGCGCACGGATCCCGAGGCGACGGTGTGCAAGGATCTCGAGGTGACGGCACGAATCCCTATGCCGCGGCACGGATCCAGAGGCGATGGATCCCTAGACAGTGGCACGGATCCCGAGGCAACGTCGTGCACGGATCCCAAGGCAATGGTGGCACGGATCCCGAGGCAACGGCGCGGAAAACACGAACGGCGAGATCACGACGAAAAACACCAATAGATCGCATACAAACCACAAGAATAGACCAAGGAACGAACACACGATGTACGTGGAAAAACCTCAGAACGAGGAAAAAACCACGGGGAAGCTCTAACCTAGGGGCACACCGCAACCCTAGGAGAGAGAAAATTCTTATTCACTTAATTCAACAATTACACAAGTGAGAATATAAAGGAGAGAGGGGAGAAGCCGCCTAGGGTACCGAGCCGTCCTCGGTACCCGCGCCCAAGGGATCCGGATCCAGATATGGATCCGGTCCCAATACAACATATTTCAACAATATCAAATTCTGAAATGAAACTAATAATTGCTTATCAGAATGAGGGCATTTTTTAACATATGAAGCAATGTTGTACGTATCGTACGATACGTATCGATGGCCATTTACGATACGGTACACCCCCCGTATCGTAAATGAGGGGTGTATCGGCCTTGTATCGCACGTATCATGCGATACAGAGCCCATATCGTATGATACGGGGCGATACGCCCCGTATCGCACGATACGGGTAAATTTTCAAAAAGGGGCACCCGAGTGCCCCCTTTTTCACTTTTTCTTTAAAACGAGCGAGGCTTCTTCATTTCTAACGTTCGGTTTGTGTGTCCAAGAGGGGAGATCATCAATTTTCACTGTGAAAACATCGATTTTCACTGTGAAATCGAAGATTGAAGGGTCGATTTGTGCGTGGGTGGTTGATTTTCGTTGAGAGGAAAGGGGTTTTCTTGATTTCTTCTCTATAAGGTATGGAATCTCTTGTTTTTACCACATATTCATAATTTTTTACCGTAGAATCGTAGATTGAAAGATTTTGAATGTTTTTCATTAAGTTTACCATAGGATTTCTTTTTTTTTTTGAAGATATGGATGCTACATGGCAATGGTGCGAAAGGGTGAAGGAAAATAACCGCTTGAAACTCAAATGTAGCTTTTGTGGGAATACATTTTCAGGAGGGATTAGTAGAATGAAACACCCTTTGGCAGGGACCTCTAAAGATGTGTCTCCTTGTGTTGGAGGACCAAACAAACCTTTGCCTCCGTTTGTGCGTCAGCAATGTTTAGATATGCTTCATTCCTTACGTCAAAAGAGGATACAAAAAGAAATTGAAGAAGCAGATGTAGGCTATAATGAGCCTTTGGAAGATGAAGAAGAGGAAGAGTATGATGATGAAGATGATATCAGTCTCCGAACAGATTTGGAGACTGCAAGAGGTAGAGATCATAGAGGAAAAGAGATCATGTATGAAGGAGGTCGATCTGGCATAACGGGAAGGAAGAGAAGAGGCACAACAGATATTAGGGTCAGGCGTGGTATGCGACCACCAAGTGGTAGAGTTCCTACTGGTAGGTCTAGTGTTGGCTCTATTAAGAGTTTTTTCCCTGCATATACCAGCCCAGGTGGTCAGCCGCAGATTCGTGTTGCTATGACATCTAAAGATATGTTATATCATGCACAAAAGCAGGTAGGGAAATGGTTTTATGATGCATGTATTCCATTTAATGCAGTTAATTCTTTTCAATTCCAAGCCATGGCAGATGCAATTGCTTCTATAGGCCCCGGATTCAAAATGTCATCATATCATCAGTTGAGGGGCAAAATTCTTCATGATACGGTCAAAGAAGTGTCTGAACATTGCGATGAGTTGAAATTATGTTGTCAGGAAACAAGTTGCTCCATTATGTCAGATGGATGGACTGATAAAAGGTCAAGAACACTTGTAAATTTTCTTGTTTATTGCCCTAAAGATACAATGTTTTTGAAATCTCTTGACTTGTCTGATGTTCCTAAGACTGCTGAGATTTTGTTCAATGTTTTTGATAATGTCGTACAAGAAGTTGGACCTGCAAACATTGTGCAGTTTATTACAGATAATGCTGCAAATTATAGAGCTGCAAGAGATATGTTAGTTCAAAAGTATGGAACATTTTATTGGAGTCCATGTGTCACTCATTGTGTTAATCTAATGCTTCAAGATCTTAATGAGATGCATGATATGAAATCAGCCATTGACCAATGTCAAGAGGTAACAAAATTTATCAATAATCATGCATATGTACTGAGTTTGATGAGAAAGTTTACAAAAAGAGTTGAATTAATACGACCTGCACAAACTAGATTTGCCACAAATGTATTGACTGTGCAGAGTGTGGTGAAACAAAGAACTCCTTTGAGGCAGATGTTCGCTAGTGAAGAATGGGCTACATATCCACATGCTCATAAAAGAAATGCTTCCTTAGTTGTGAATATTGTATTCAATAACGAATTTTGGGAATCATGTGTGAAGCTATTGAAGGTCTGTGTTCCATTAGTTAAGGTTCTCAGGTTAGCAGACAGCGAGGATAAGCCTTCCATAGGGTACTTATACGAGGCTATGGATAAAGCAAAAGAGGCAATTCGAGACAACTTGAAAGGAAAGAAAAAGTTATATATGCCCATATGGAACATTGTAGATAAAAGGTGGACTGGACATCTTCATCAACTTCTTCATGCAGCAGCTTATTATCTAAATCCTGTAATTAGATTTTCTCCTACATTTAAGAAGGACAGAGAAGTCATGCATGGTTTGTTAGATTGTATTGGCGTGTTAGTGACAGATTCTACAGAACAAGATGTTGTGCATAAAGAGTTGGATCTATATGATCGTTGTTTTCGGAACATGGACTACCTGCCGCCGTTCGAGCCAGGACAACGATGCGTCCAGGTAAATACATAAAAATTTTTAATTTACTTTGCATTTGTTACAATTGATTCTTTTAAAACTTTCACATTGATGATTGATGATTGATTTGTTATATTTTTGTTTAGATTTGTGGTGGAATAGGTATGGGTTTGATTGTCCAAACCTGGCACGTTTTGCAGTCAAAGTCCTCAGCCAGACATGCAGTGCTAGTGGATGTGAAAGGAACTGGAGTGTGTTCCAACATATCCATAGCAAAAAAAGGAATAGGCCATAAAAGGTTGAATGACCTTGTCTTTGTTCGATATAACATGAGGTTGAAACAAAGGTAATATTGGTATATAATATAGCTTAATTAATGTTTACATGTTTTGTACAATATATTTATATGAAATTACATACTAACAAGTTTTCTCTTATTTAACGTAGAGAATTAGAAAAAGAATTAGCAAGGAAGCATACATCTCAGTTCGATCCTATCAGCTTGGAAAATTTTGACGATCTAGAGCCATGGATTGAGGAAGAACCAGCTACAATATTTGATGATGAAGATCTTGAATGCTTCAACCTTGAAGCAATAGAAGGCTTTCTTGATGAAGGAGAGTTTGCTGCTGCTGATGTTGAATATGTTGGTGAGGATCTTCCAATTCTTGACGAGGAAGATGAAGAAGATGATGAAGATGAGGATGATGAAGATTATGAATGATAAATCATGAATGAGATTCAAGTCAAGAGTGCTTTCATTTTATATGTATCGAACGACTTAAGAGTTATGAATCTATGGTTGATGAAGTAGAATGTTTTATGATTTTATCACTTTATGGCTTATGCTTTGTTGAATGATATTGTTATGACTTATGAATTTTCAATTTTGATGTCTACGAATGATGAACGCGTAAGTTTATAGCAATAATAAGTCTTATCTATGAAGAATTTATTATTTTTAATTTCTTCCAATTTTTTTATGAATTTTCCGATTTTTTTAATTTTTTCTGATTTATTAATAATTTTTTAAAAAAATTTACGATACGGTTACGATACGTTGCGATACATTGTGATACGGCGTATCTTAAAGCCCGACCGATACGGCTTACGATACGCGTTTTACAACATTGATATGAAGTCCTTTACATGTGATATATTTTCCATTATACCAATACCATTAACTAGACCAGCAAAATAAATAACCGATCAACACAAACATATAAAGCCAATATACTAGCCGAGGACAATGACCATAATTGCTTGTGCTTATAGTCTGTTATAAAATGTGGATCGACCAAGAGGCTAAGATGCAGCCAACACCCTGAACATCATATCTCACAAGCACCAGGAGACAAGTTTTCATTTGGTGAACTGAAATGTGTGAACTGACCACAACTGAAGATCCAACTATCAGATATACCTGGATTGCCATCTAACATGCGACCCCTAAAATGTGACACCAGTAAACAGAAAGAGAAGCATAAATGCAGGTAAACATAGAAAGGCTATTAAATCAATGCATTACTTTCCAACACAATAGTGAAAGTGAACTGCATGAGATCCACAGAAATCACAGCAGCAGAAAACACGTGAAATCTTCCTAGGCACTTAACAAAGTTGAAGATCATGGTTTCTCATCTCTAGCTTTAGAGGCTCACCATCAAGGAATCCTGGAGATATCCTGTGGAGTGCCAATAATTGAGGTCAGTTAAAGAATATGGCCCATGACTTCTGCCCTCTCCATCCTGAAGCATCCAACATGTCTCGTCAACAGCCTGAAATCAATTTAACAGGAAAGAGCCCCAATAAGAAATATATTTTCAAAAGGATAAAAATATAACCAGTCTTTGTAACTTGGAGTTCTCCACAGCAGAAATTTTCACCCCTAAGAATATGTTATGTAACCATCTACTGACAAAGACGCATTCACAATCTTACCACTGACTTACGGACAGCAGATGCTCCCATGGTCTCGTTTTCTTTCAAAGTACAATCCATATGATGTGACTGATTTTCTACCTCAAAGGAATTAACTGAAGAGGATGACTGGGCCTGCACATGCATTTGAGTAGAAAAACAAGAAGCAGCAGCAACCTCGTTTTGCATGCCAGTAGTTTGGCTGGAAGTTGGAGACATTTTGACAGGACCCATGCGTTCAGTCTGAGATGCAGTTGACATATTTGCCATACAGCATTGAGCACTTGGATCAGTACACTCCGAGATTGGCATAAGTGATTTCAACAGCACTGAAAATGCAAGGCCGCCACCTACAACAGGATAGACAGGAAGCTCTCCTGGCAAAAAACCAGTTGACAAGCCTTCATGTAGCTGTTCTTGACTGTATGGACCACACAATTGTCCACGATCATTTACATACATCCATCCGCTTACAGTGACTTTTGGTGAACATCCAAGGGAAACCTTTCCCAAGGATTCATTTTCTGATATGTAGCAAGCTGGAGTACCACTGCTACTATCAACAGCAGATATGGAGCCATTTTCAGCTAAGACCGAGCTACCCACTCTTGTGAGTGACATGCAGCCAGATGAAGGACCACGAACCTCTGCTGCATTCCTGGTGTTGAAAGATCATTTCAGAAGAAGGTTATTATGCCATTTATGTGTGTCAATTCAAAATGAAAAATCCCATGTTTTATTATGCCATTTATGTGTGTCAATTCAAATGAAAAATCCAATGTTACCTCTCATGCTGGGAAAATAGCAACAAAGACATGAGAGCCTCATGAAGCAAGAAACAAAAAGAATGTTTTGTAGCATAAAAGAAACTGGGAAAAGACATTGTTCTATGAAGCATTAAACATGAGGCGTTCAAGCCCTTACCCATGAGGAAAGTGCCCATCTTCATTTCTGTGTGCCGACGAATTGACATTGTGGATGTCACCAATGCACATAAATGCTTCTGAAGATTGTTCTTCACCAGCTGACAATGCAAATTCATTTTCTGAGGCAAAACAACCATCTGCACTATATGAAGAGACGCCAGCTTCATCTTGAATTGCCTCACATGGTGAAAAGGTTGATCCAACTGTCTTCATGAATATCTCATAGCATGAGGCCTAAAACATCCGTACACAATAAAGAACAATTGTGAAGCATGAAGCCTTCGGAGATGGGACAAAAAGCAAGTACGAAAGAACAAGTGGAAAACAGCACCTATAACATATTAAAAGTTGGAGTGCAGGAAGCAGGAATTCTTTCATATCCAAGAAGCAAATTCTGTCCTAGGTTTTATATTTTGGCCCCAAAACCTTAAGGGCATGTACGAGAGATGGCCGAGGGTTGATGTAGCACTGGAAATGCTATGTAGGGCTAGCAGCCATTCAGGAGAGCTGTAGCTCCAACACCAGAACCATAGCTACTCCATCCAAACATGTAAGATGCCGTCTTCCTTTTTGCTTTCAGTTTCAGGTTCACCAATTCTGACAAAGGAAGAAAAAGAAAGCATGCTAGCTAAAGCAAAAAGAGTATATATGTGGCTGATACCTGAACAGACCTACCTATCTAGGATGCAGGATAATTTGGAGTATCACATCACGCTTCACAGATGCAACATCCAAGCTCACCTCCGTGAACATCAGTAGCTAATGTATCTAAACAACAACAAACCTATTGTAAAACAGTAAAAGATTAAACGGCATAAACATAAGCCTCATGTTTTGTGCATTGAACGATAACGCCATCTGGACAAGGCCCAAAGACAATGGGAAGTGCACTGCAATTTCCACCATGCCTTATAACTTTGGGGACTTGTACTGCCAAAACATTGCATTACAGATGGAGCTGGTTGTGTAACGACATCCTTAAAGCCACATTTAAGACCATCCTGAATAGGTAGACATCGGCAATACACTCGCATGTATTTATTCCCAAAGAGCTTGAACGGTCATTGAAGTCCCTTTTTTTATGAGATCGGTGCCTGAAAATCAAAAGGAGCTACCAAACAGCTTGTTGCGTTTGCAATTCCATAAATTTGAGAATCATGTTGCCACACATGGAAATCATATTCCACTATAATTTGGGGCCTCCAACCATAGCCTCGAAACAAAAAAAAACAAAAAAAAATAGCAGATTTCCACCAACCACACCTTAAATATGACGCAGAGATCAAAATTTTAAGCAGGAGACAACCTATTCTAACTAGAAAGAGCCAATATAAGTGCAACCACACAGGGCATTAACGCAATTTGTTCGTGAAGTCTAGGGCTACTTCGAGACCAATCAAATAGATTACGCTTCGCAATGCCTTCACTAATGATGCAGCACGTTTTCCTCCTTTGAAGAGTCTCCGACCATTGCTTCTTTAAGAGCCATCCGCTGAGAAGGCTAAGAACAACGAGATTTGTATGTAAATCAAGGACTAGATGCACATACAGTTCTAACAAGATCGGATTTCCATCATATACATTCAGGGAAAGCTTATCCATTTACGCACATATAGCTATGAGCCCCACTCTTCATCAACCGAAACATTAAAAAAACAAGAAAACATTATGGTACACAAAGATACACGTAAAAATAATAGATAATAGAACAAAAGAAAGGTGATCAGGACCGTCAGATAGCAAAGGACACAAACGGTGGAGATCTCCAATTGAAAGTGCTCAAGGAAGGCTAAGAGATCGGCTAGAGTCAATCAGATCAATTATACATAAAGAAAGAAACATTACCGTGTAAGCAACGCCGGAAGAGATCAATGACGCTGAGGCTTGGACTGGGTGAGGCATCGTGAGCTAAGGAAGGAAAGGAGGCATCTATAACTACGAAGATCAGACGGCGAGGGGAGGGAAAGAAAGAAGTATCGGTCGACCGATGGATAAAGGAATAGAGGAAACAAGGAGAAGGGGCAGCGGGCGGAGAACGGCGAAAAACCTTGCGGGTGCGGGGGTGGGGGAGGAGGGAGAGAGAGAGAGAGAGGGGCTAGGTCGCCGCCCCTTCTCCTCCGGACCGACCGGGTGGGAGAGAGGAAAGGGGAGAGAAGACAAGGGCGGTGAAAGCGTCGCGTTCGATCTTCAATCTTGCGAGCGACGGGTGAATCCAGGATGGAATAACTAATCGGACCTTAAGAGGACGTTTGACACGCTCGGGTGAAAAACAATCGTGGAGGACATTTTGTTCCAATTTAAAAAAAAAAAAAAAGAAAAACGAGAATGTGCCAAACAAACACGGATAATATTTCTGGATTGATGCTTCGAGAATAGAAATCATAAAATAAATAATAATTACGCTATACCTTTTTATCTACTGTGTTTGCTCATCGTCTTCCTCAACTACAATCTCCCGGAGGACGTTCTATGTTCGGGGCTTGAACACGTCACCACATGTTTTGAGGGTCTCCGTGAGGTTGTTTTGTTTCGCAATAGAAACAATATAACTCTAAATAAATATTGAGATAGATATGAATCTTAATATGCCCCATTCTTTGGGAAATATTCATGGACAGTTAGAAATGCTGTTACTATCAAACGACCCTATAGAAACCCATAAAAATGTGTCCCTATGTGCTCCAAGTATTTTGTATCATTTCTCTTAAATGAGTATCCATCTCAACCGGTGTACTCGTCAGTAGAAAGATGTAAGTGCCCTTCATTCAGACGATGTGAACGTTCTCCACGCACCTTGACACAACAAAACATGCAAACCCTCTTAAGAATCGCCAAACCATTCGCAAAACGCTCATTGCCACACCAACGAGTTTTCATTGAAGTCAATTAATCATCTGTATAGAGTATCTTAATCAATCACATAGGTTCATAATGTTGGAGTGTTCTTTCTTTTGTGTCATCATTGATTATCTTGACTTTCGAAAAAGGACTGCCCAGGAGTTAGGCCCCCAACATCTTATTTCAATCCCAAATAGCATATGTATAGACAAAAAATGGGGAACCTGCTAGTTCCCTAATCCGTGCCCAAAGGTTCTCCAAACGGATGCGAGTTCCAAGCTAGGTTTTTCAAAAACTTGCAAGTTAAGTTCCTAGAGAAACTATGAAGAAGATGGATGGCCTCATAAGCGGGTCATCCCTTGGAGATTACGATATCCCTTGCATTCCATGTCGGCCCCTTGGGTGATGTGAGTGAACACAAGCTGAGTAGAGACCAAGTTTAGTCAGCTCGCCACGACTAATGAAACATTGAGCTTGACTCAGCTCAAGCTCGAAAATAGCTTGACAGAAGCAGCTTGAGCTCGACTCGGCAATTACTTGTTGAGCTCAAACTCAACTCGATTAAGGCTCGACAAACTCATTTGAATAGAATTGATATTCATCATTATGAGTTGAGCTCAAGCTCGACTCGATTAAGGCTCAACAAATTCGTGGACCTGTTTGAATATATTGACTTGATTAAAGCTCGACAAACTCGATTAAGGCTCAAGCTCGAATCGATAGTTACGTGTTGAGCTCGAACTCAACTCGATTATTTGAACGAGTCGACTCATGAACTTGAGCTCGACTTGTTCACGAGCATAGCTTTAACGAGCTCTACCTCATTGTTCAACCCTAGTGATGTGATAAGCTTCCAAATATATGAGCATGCATTCCTCGATTTCATGCCTCCATTCAAAATCATTAATGGTCAGCATAATTTTCTTCCCCATGTTTCAGCTTTGTTGCTTTAAGTTACAACCAAAATGAAACACAAACCATTGTGTGTCCTGTCAGTTCTTCCAATCCCACCAGACCAAGGCATTCTTGTACCCATCTTCCTTATTTTTTTCCAAAACCACCAGCCCCAGCCTATGATCATGGTACAAATCACCGTATGAATGTTGACAGCTATGTCATTGTGCCATCTCCAGCTCCCCCACAACAGGTTAGAGGCTAGCCAGGCATGGACAAGCTTTTGGTATGTTCCATTCCATTTGCTATACCACAAATGTTCCTTACAACCAGCCCACGCTTGCTCCAGGACACTCTCTGTACTTCTTTTCCCATTATGTTTCCTATTGTTGGGTAATCTCTGTTACACAATGGAGGAAGGAAGGAAAGAGAGAGAGATGGAAAAGATTATTTTCTCATATCGTGCTCTAATATCTACTTAAATAGAGATTAGGGCACGACTGTGGCTGTTACATAAGTAAGACACATAAAATTGTAAAATGACAAAAGAGAACTATAACTTTTAAATAGTCAGAAAACTATCATACTTAAAAATAAACTTTTTTATTTCAACACTCCCCCTCAAACTGGAGCATAGATATCAACCATGTTCAGTCACAACTTCTAGAGAAATCACTAAACAGAAGAGCCTTAGTAAACATATTTGTTGCCTAATCTTGAGAAGTTGCATGAACCGTAGACACCACACCTTATTTTATAAAATCCCGAACATATTGACAATTCACCTCAATGTGCTTACTCATATTTGTTAGCATAGATTTAACCCACGTCATCTCAGTCACTGTTTGAGCCATTGCTTTATATTTAGATTCTGCATTTGATCTAGAGACTACATTTTGTTTCTTGCTTCTCCATGATATGAGATTGCCCCTAACAAAGATACAGAAGTCAGTTGTGGATTTTCTATCATTAAAAAACCCTACATAGTCAACATCACTATAAGCAACAACTTCTAGAGATTCACATTTCTTAAACCTCTGGGGAGGGGGTGGATGACTTGAGATATTTTAACACCATCAACGCAACATCCAAGTGAACTTTTATAGGTTTTTCTATAAATTGACTTAACTTTCCAACAGCAAAGTTAATGTCTGGTCTTGTTACAGTAACATAAAGAAGTTTTCCAATGAGAGACCTGTAAGATCGTGAATCTACTAGCTCTTATTGATTATCATAAAGATGAATATATGGATTCATATGAAGATTAGTCGGCTTGGTCCCTAGTATCCTTGTATCCTACAGTAGGTCAATGACATACTTCCTTTGAGACAATACTACACCTTCTTTGTTCTGCACAACCACAATCCCAAGAAATATCTCAAGTGACCAAGATTTTTCGTGACAAAATGATTTTGAAGGAAAGCCTTTGTGGCAGAGATTTCATGTTATCAACATATGCTACCACGACAACTATACCTTTAGAGGTCTTCTTGATGAATAGAGAATGATCCAAATGAGATCTTTCAAATCCACATTGTGAAACCACCTCTCATAATTTGTGGAACCACGCCCTGGGACTTTGTTTGAGTCCATAGATAGTCTTCTTTAGACGACACCCTTTACTACACTCCCTCTATCGCGGAACCCTCGGGGTTGCTGTATATATACAGTCTCCTTAAGATCACCATAAAGAAAGACATTCTTCACATCAAGATGCTACATAGGCCAATCAGAGTGTACAACAACTGAAATAATGAGACGAATAGTGCCCAACTTGACCACAAGAGAGAATGTCTCAAAAAAGTCAACTCCGCATGTCTGAGTGTAACCCTTAGCCACTAATCAAGCCTTATATCGCTTTAACGACACATCTGAATGATACTTGACTTTAAATGCCCATTTGGAGCCAACAGTGTCATAATTTTCAGATAAATCAACTAATTCCCAAGTACCACGTTGTATGAGAGCATCCATCTCATTTTGCATAGCTTTCCGCATTTACAGTCTAGTAATGCATGTTGATGACCAGTTGGCACAGTATGGACTGACATAGCCTTAAGAAACTGTTGTAAGTTGTCATCAAGATGGTCAATGGAAACAAAGTGAGAGATATGATGCATGGTACACTATCTCTTGCCTTTGCGCAGAGCTATAGGCAAGTCTTGTGAATGATCAACATAAGACATACTTACTTCAGTAGAGCTCACATCCTGAGGAGAGTCTGATGGTCGACCATGAGGAATCATGTCACCGAGTGTAGACCAACGGGGGGTCCTGGAGCATATTCATAGTCAGAGTAGGAGAAGGAAAAAATTGCAATGGCACAAGAGGAGTAGGTAGAGGAATAGAACATGACATCTTAGATGACATAGAAGTATATGACTAAAGTAGGACTGAGATTCAAAAAAAAGTGACATCTGCACTGATATACTCTTTTTGAGTTACCGGGTCAAAGCACTTGTACCTTTTTTGGTTTTTAGAATAGCCAACAAACGCACACTTAATGGCTTGAGCAGAAAATTTATCACGTTTAGGCCCAAGAATGTGAACAAAACAGACACACCCAAACACTTTAGGTGCAACAAGAAATAAGCTTCGATTGGGATACACAAGTTTAATGGGTACTTTGTTCTCAATAGAGGATGAAGGTAAACGATTTGTCAGGTAACAAGCCATGAGTAGGGCATTACTCCACAAGTATGCAGGTACATGATTATGAAGCATTAGGGTATGAGCAACAGTTAGAAGTTGCCTATGTTTTCGTTTGGCGACTCCATTCTGTTGTGAGGTATGAGGGCATGTATATTGAAGAAAGATATCATTTTCAACATAAAAGGTCATTAAGATAGATGATTTGAACTCGAGAGCATTATTAATGCTAATACACTTGACCACAAAACCAAACTGAGTTTTTATTTCAATAACCAAGTTTTTGAGAATACAAATTACTTCGGACCTTTCCTTCAAAAGGAATACCCAACTGACTCGAGAGTAATCATCAATAACGACTAGAAAATACCTAAACTTAGCTCGGGTAACAACCCTGCTAGGCCCCCACACATCAACATGGATAATATCAAATAATCATTGACTTAAAGAACTAAGACTCGAAGGAAAACTACTACGAGTGTGCTTGCCAAGTTGACAAGTCTCACACTGGAAAGTCCATGAGACTAAGAGATTAGGTAGGATAGAAACAGAGCTTAGGTGCTAAAGGATGACTAAGCCTGAGATGCCAGTATAAGAATGTAGATTCTGATGTAGAGGAGGTAGCAGCAAGACCCATAGGAGCCGACAGGAAGTAGACGCCCCCTTTCTCATAGCCACCACCAATCGTCTTTGTAGTTTGCAAGTCCTAAAATGAGTATGATCCAAGGTAAAAAATAATGCGATAGTGTAAATCAGTAATCAACTGTTTGATAGAGAGCAAATGAGATGGAAATTCAGGAGCATATAAAACATGTGGAATAATCATAGACTGAGAAAACTTCACATATCCATAACCCAATATGGGTGACATTCTACCATCTGCAATTTTGACATGATGTGGCTGAGGGAATCTATGTAAAGTAATGAAAGACCCAGGTCTACTGCAGAAATGTATCGATGCTTCTGAATCAATAATCCAAGAGATACCTGAATCAGGTGTGGATGTACTTGTTGAGAAGGCTCAATCAGTCAAAGTTGTGGAAGTTGAAGATTGTGAGGCTTTGTGTGCTAAAAGTTGCTCATACTCAACTCTGTCAATGCTAACTGTAACTGTCTCTGGTACTGTGCTACACGAAGAACCCTCCATCGTAGGAGTGGTAAATTGTGTAGAGCTCATAGAAGGATGAGTAAGGCTCTTGCCCTGTTTGGTGTCCATACCTCTCCCCTGTGACATAAAGGATGGACGACCATGTTTATCCCAACAGCGATCCTCCAAGTGTCTCATATTCCCACAATAGGTGCATTGAAACCTCCCACGACCACCAGTTCCATGACCTATACCTCTTGCTCTGGCACTATAGGTGGTGCCCTGACCACGACCACCCCCCACAGCAAGAGCAGAAGCTGGCGTCACACCAGCTGGTTGGGACAAGCTAATAGCCAGACGACTAAGTTTGTTGTATGCATCAGAGAGATTAGGAATTTCACTCTCAGTGAGCATCTGAGCATTGGTAGCGGCATACTCAAGAGAGAGACCAACAATAAACTTTGCAACGATGGTAGGTTTAAAGTGTGACTTATAACAAGATTTGCATGGTGGGCGCAGGAATTTCAGTCGTTCATAGGTAGCTTTAAATGTTGCAAAGTATTGTGATAAATGCTGATTTCCCTGTCAAAGGTTGTGCAATTTTTGTTCAACTTGAAGGATTTTACTTACATTTTTATCTTGTGAGTATGTTTGCCTAAGGAATTCTCACATTTCCTTAGCAGTAGTATAGTAAGTAACAATAGAAGCAATTTGTGGTTGGACGTTGTTCATAATCCAAGCCATAACAATGTTGTCATCCTCTTCCCAGGTCATGCACTTTCCTGAGTTGTTAAAAAGTTCATCCTCTTCAATTATGTGCCTCTTTCGATGTCCTTTGACTCACAACATAAACAACATAAATGACCTGGACCACAGTTCATAGTTGTGTCCATCTAATTTAACAATAGATCCATAGGAGAAGGGATTTCCAGCTCCTTTACGATCATTGTCACCCATTGATTTGTTGCTCTCATCCATAATGAACCACAACAAGAATTAAGAACAAGAATCCCATAATAAAATTGTGTAGCAACTAGGGCACACAAAAAAAACAATCCTATTTAAAATCAGACAGTCATGCAAAGGATCTGATAGACAAAGTACAATCAGCCATATCACATGCACAACAATAATCTATAGAAAATAACCGTGTTTTCCTTCACGCAGACTTCAGGAAACAAAACTGCAGACGTGCACAAACCTCCTTCACGCAGATTTCAGCAAACATTGTTGCAAGACAACAAACATGCACATACTTCCTTCACCCAGACTTCACGAAACTACATACCTTCAACTTTATCACCACTACGGCATGCCTTCAACTTCATAATTATATCACATAAATAATTACTAGAGATAGAGAACATCAAACCATAGCGTCCACAACATCAACTTTTAAAGAAGTCATGAGATTAGAGAAAAAAAAAGAAGTCTGCCTTTGACTGCAATGACTGCCTTTGACTGCAACCATCACGAGATAAACAAAAAAAGTGAGCCTTTGACTACAACAATTGCCTTTGACTGCAACCATCACCCCAAATGTCATCATATCCGACGATATTTAGACCTTGCAATGACCAAATCTAGGGCATCTAATCACTACTGATCATGTCATGGTAGTGATAAGATCTCTGATCTCCCATACGATACAACCCCTTAGGGCAAACTGCTAACCACGGCATATCAAGACAAAATAAAGAGATGATGAGGAAGAGGAAGAGAGGAGGGCATGAGAGGGGAAGGTGACCTGCAGCTAGAGTCAGACAGGTCCAGGGGGGAGAATCTCTGATACCATGTTACACGATGGAGGGAAGGAAGGAACGCGAGAAAGAGAGAGAGAGAGAGACAGACAGAAAAGATTCATTTTTCATATCGTGCCCTAGTCTCTACTTAAATAGAGAATAGGGGACGACTGTGGCTGTTTCATAAGTAAGACACATAAAATTGTAAAATGACAAAAGGGGACTCTATCTTTTAAATAGTTAGAAAACTACCATACTTAAAAATAAACTTTCTGATTTCAACAATCTCCATATGAATCACACAATTAAATGAAAGCAGTTTTTCCAACATTTTAGCAGAACTTTCTGTTTGAGTTTCCTTTTAAACCACCATCTTATAGTTTGCTTAAGTTGATAGGGACTTGTCCCTTAACACCAAATTTCCCTATGACTTCCATCCAAACCCTTTTTGCATTGTTGCATGTGAACAATAGATAATATGCATTTTCACTTTCTTTTTCTACAATTGTAACATTGAGAGGCTAATTGTTGACCCAACTTCTGTGATCTGTCATCTGTGGAGAGTCGACCTTTTTATGCTATGAAGGTAGTCCAACTCGCACGTGGACAAGCATCCCCATGCCACAACATGTCTCTAGCCTTGGAGCTCCCCCTTCACGTGCAATCATTCTCATAATGTATGCCATGTGATGCCTGAACTACTGCCATTTGACAACATAAGAGTGTCCTTGTTCCTCCCTCAAGGCACAAAATTTGGACTTCAACCCCCACGTCTTGGATAAATTGAAAGAGAAAGCTTTCGTCTTGCTGCACTAACTCTTGAATGGACAGGTTTATGGTGGGTTCAACTAGGTGATAGTGCTCAGGAGATAACCTATCTATAAGTATTTTCCCATTCCATCTATCCTTCCACAACTTGATGCTATCTCCACTCTCAATCTTCCATTCTATGAGATCACATATAGTGTCCCAAGCTTTAAATTTCTGCTTCCATCTCACCGATGCTGATAGGCAGTTTACCTTTGCACATGCTTTTAGATCGAAGGTACCTCTCTTTGATCAACCATGCCCACGAAGTGTCCTCAATCATGATTTACATGCAATAAAAGCCAAGCTCGCCTGGTTAACTTATTGATGCTTTGAATACCAAGCCCACCTTCTAACATGGGAAGACATAGCACCTTCCACTTAATAAGGTGTCAGACTTTTTTCTCTTCATCAACACCCCCAAAATAAAAACCTTGTGCACATACTCTTCATTCTCATACAAGTGCTCCAAGGCAGCTTCATGGTCATCCACCAGTAAGACGACAACATGGCTAGTACATGTTTCATTAAACAGAAGCGGCCTTCATAGGAGAAGCCTTCCTTTCTAGCTAGGCAGCTTTTGGTCCATCTTGACAATCAATGAAGAACACTGGCTTTCAGAAAGTAGACCATGATGGATACTCGGTAGCAAAACAATACCTTTGATCAGCTCCTCTTTTGCGCAACATGATCACCAGTGGCATCTAACAAGCAGCAGAGGCAACAACATGAAAAAGAAGAGAAAAGAGGTAGGCTAGATTCATGGGTTTGCTTCTGGGAGACACTGCTAGGTTAATGGATGATCAACTTTCAGATGCACATAAGTTGGGCCTTTATGGTTCGCTTCCCAAGATTTCTCGAATCTCAGCAACGGTTATGGCATGGAGAAATTTTGGCAAGCTCGTAAATGGTAACTAATTAAACTTTGATTTTGTTTAATGAAATATTTTATTTGGAAATCAATTTTCTAATTCAAACTCTTAGTTGCAAGTGGTCCCTTTTGCAGTTATGAGAAGAAGGATAGAGCTTAGGGCCACTATCCAACATCTCTCACTTGGCCATGTGACCGCTAGTTTGCTTCCACTATGTATGGGTTTTCTTGATTTTTAGTTAAGTGGTTTTCCTTAATTGGTTTGTCCATCGTAACTTGAATTTTGTTCAAGGTTTATAACGAGGTTTTCCATTCAATGACTTTGCATCACAACCTTTCAAATACATTTTAACCCCATATGGGCTACATACTTGGTAAATAAGTCTTCAGTTATTCCCTTAGTTAGAGGATCTGCTACCATGTCATTGGTAGCATGTATTCAACTGAGATTTTATTTTTCTCAATCATTCCATGGACATAATGGTATTTCACCATTATATGTTAACTCTTTGAGCAAACTACTCCATTTTTCATAGTGATATTGCTGCTTGATTAGCACAACATAATTGAATTGGTTCATGATCAAGATCTAATTTCAAGTCATTTAGGAACCGATTTATCCAAACAACAATGTAGTTGCAACATTACATGTTACATACTTTGCTTCTTGTGTGTGCCGAGCAACACATCCTTGTCTCTTACAGGACCAAACTATCACACCACCTGCAAAAAAAAAGATGTATCCATATGTGAACCTACAATTGTCTTTATAGCTAGCAAAATTTGTATCGGTATAGCCAACTAGAGTTAGCTCATCAGCTTGGTAGGACAATCTGTCCTTCAGTTCCTTTAATATACCAAAAACTTCTTTTAACTGCTTGCCAATGAGGCCAACCAGGATTACTTTGGTAATGACTCACATGACTGATAGAAAAGCTTATGTCTAGTCTTGTGCAAAACATTAGATATTTTAAACTACCAACAACCTCTGCATATAGAAATTTTAATTTATGCATCATTTACCAGGACAATCACTTCTGCTTAAATTAGCTCCTTTAGCTATAAGAGTTCAAATAGATTTGTAATCTTTCATTCAAAATTTCTTTAAGATATAATTAATATATTGTTTCTTCGCTTAAACTCAGAACTCTCGAGTCTCTATCTCGAAGTGATCTTTATTTCTAGTATATAGGATGCTCCGCCCATGCCCTTAATTTTGAAGTTTTCGTTCAACCAAGTCTTCGTTTTGGATATTATATTGTTATCATTTTCAGTCAATAAAATGTCATCGACATATAATGATAAGATACAAAAAGGATTCTCACTTTTTCAAACATATACACATTGGTCTAGCTGATTTGCTATGTATTCAAGCTTTGTAATTACCTTATGAAAGAGAAAATACCACTGTCTTGGTGATTGCTTCAAAACTTTTACACTTTGTATTCAGTTTCTTTGGTGACATATCCATGTGATTGAGTCATATATATGGTTTCCTTTAACTCACCATTCAGAAGACAGTCTTGATGTCCATTTGACAAACGTCCAAGTTCTAGAAGGTTGCAATAGCCATCACAAATTTAGCAACTCATGAAATAGTTTTTAAGTAATCAATTCATTCATTTTGGAAAAAACCTTTCGCCACCAGTCTAGCTTTAAATTTATCGACTGATCGGTTAGCGTTATACTTTTTTTAGCACCTATTTACACTCAATAGGTCTTCTATCATTAAGGAGATTTACTAATTCCCAGACCTTAAAAAAATACTTGTTGACATTTTAATCAACTAGGCGACACCTTAGGAGTCAGTGGCTGCCGCCTACCTTTTGAATTATTTTGACAATTTAATAAACAAGTTTTTCTTTCATCAAATATATGATCGGATGCAATATCCTTGAAAAAGTACTTATCTACAGTCGACAAATTAAGAGACGATGACATTGAACAAACACACACACACACACACACACACATATACACACACACACACACACACACACACACACACACACACACATATAATGCATGGTTGATATCACCGTCTCTAAAAGAGGCTACTGCGTGCCCTTTGGAGTCAAACAAAGAAAGTGAGAGAGAAAGAGCCCTCCTTCAAACCAAAATTCAAGAGAGAAACTCAACAAGCTTTGCTGTTTAAAGAGGCCTTCCTGTTTCCCTTTCCAGTGAAATAAACAGTTGGAAGGAGTAAATCCTTCATTACCAGACTGTTTTTTAGACGAATCATGTTTACTTGGTTCATTACCAAACTATTCCTCGGTCAGTTCATTACTAGATTGATCTTCTGAGTAAATTAGATCATCCAGTAGATCATTATGATCTCTCACTAGATCATTGACTTTATTATTGAGTTCTTCTAGGAACTCTACATCTCTACTTTCTATAAGTCCCAAGTTAAGTGATATAATCTGTAGCCTTTAAATAATTTTGGATATCTAACAAATAAATATCTTGCTGATCTGTTATCTAGTTTATCCGTTTTTGGATCTAGAATTTTCAAATGTGCTACAAATCCCCACCTCCTAGATCTTTTACAAATATGCAAGGGCTTTTACGAATTTAAAAATTGGCAACTCAAGTTTTAAGAAACAACATGCATATGTGTTGGCAAATGGTCCTAATAACCCGAAATTGAGCATGCCATTGTTGAACATCGACTGATTCCATCAGGGCCGTTGGTGATGTCACTAATAGAATAAATTTAACTGTGGTTGCACTGATGGAAGGCAGTGCATGCGAAAAACATATTTGGAAACGAACCAACAAAACCAGATTACAGGTGAATCCTTGTATGTATCAAGAAACATTTGGTCATATGTGGTTACTCATACACTTCTTGGTCATTCAACATGCATCTCTTTTCCATGAAAAGGAAATTTTGAAGAGAAATGTTGAAGCATAACATAGATATGTCTCTGCTTTGTTTTGTGATGTGTAAGAAGGCCGCACATATCATTAATCTTTTGATGTGGAATGTCATTTTTATCATTTTGTTATATTTAAAATACAATTTGTAGTATTATGTAATGCTAAATTTGTACATTATCTAGCAAATATGGAACTACTTATTTTATTCTCTCTCTCTCTCTCTCTCTCTCTCTCTCTCTCTCTCTATATATATATATATATATATATATATATATATATATATATATATATATATATATATATATATATATATATATATATAAATCCCAACGACCTTAGCAGTTGGGAAATCATTGTTATTCCCAACGATTTTCACATCGACATATAGATCAATCTTTGCCAACAGTTAAAGCCGTGGGTAAATATAGAGTAGTTCGCACGGTTTTAGCTGCCGAGATCTATTTTAATTGTCGATGGTTCGTGCCATCGGGATAGATTGATCTATATCACAATGGCTGAAACAGTCTGGTAAAGTAATAGTTAATGATGATGGTTCCTAACGTTGGCTAATACTGGCTTCTGCCATCTGCTGTCGGCAATTGTGGGAATTGTTGTAATGATTGTGCCTTGAGAAATATTATCATAAGCAGGAGTCGTGTAAAGTGGCTGAAGAAGGGGATGTCGACACTAGACATTAGCACGATTTTGTAAAAGGAAGACAAAGATCGCATATCCAAAGTGATAATAGGGTAGAAAGAAGTAACAAGCCGAGCTAATATATTTGATGCATGCACAAGATATTTTGCAAAGTTTTTGGCAGACGAATCGACATCAGGGGTCATACTAGCTTGATAATTAGTAGATGGGCCTTGAGTCAAAAGGTGGAAAATAGCATGAAATCCTGGGTGGTCCTTCAGGTTGACGTGAGCTTAGCTCCAGGAGTCAGGACCAGATGGCAACCCTAACTCATTTTTCAAGAGGACCTGGGAGTTGGTGAAGCTAGAAGTTTTCAAAGCAATCCAGAACTTCTTTTGAACTTGGCATCTAGTTAAAAGCGTTAATAGAGCACAACATGCTGCTATTACCGAAGAAAGCAGGTGAGTTTCAGCTTTATAATATGCAGCCTGTCTCAATGTGTAATAATGCCTACAAATTCATCAGCCATCTTATTATGAAAAGAATGAGGCCTATTATGTCATGGGTGATTGCTTCCAATGAAAATGCATTCTTGCCTAATAGAAGTATACAGAAAATCTTTTGTTAGGAAATGCATGGTGCATGTGTTCTCATATTGCAGGAAGAAAGTTGTTTGCTTCAAGTGAGATCTCATAATGCCTAGACCGTGTAAGCTGGAGATTTCTGGCAAATACCTTGCATCATTAGGGGTTCAACGACCGTCTCTTTTAGGTCGGTATGGAGATGCTAACAAGAAGCATAGAAGTCAGTATCCAAGAAAATAAAATGAAACACCATGGATGGGCAAAGGATGTATGAAATTGTTGTCGATCTTATATGAAGATGATCTGCTATTATTTTTTGGCAGCTAATCAAAACGAACTTCAAGCTTTAAAAGCCGCAATGGATGATCATTTTGTCGAGAAGTCAAGCATGGAGATTAATTACGATAAAGACATATTTATAGTGTTTAATATGTCGCAGGCTGAAATACGCCAAACCCAAAGGATCAACTAGTGGAGGAAGGGAGAACTGCCAACCAAGTGTATTATTGGTCTACCCTTAGGGGGTGTTTGGACAAATGAATAATTTGTCATTGTCCAATCAATCTGTCTCAAAAATTAATGTAGATTTATGAAACATTGGGTTTTAGTGCTCCATGGATTGCCCTAATTTTTAGGACAAATTTATTAGACACTCACAAACTGTTCCATTGTCCAAATGTCTTCTTAAATATGGCAGGCTTTCAGAAGTGCAGGGACGAACAGTCATTGTAAGGGAAGGTAGGCTAGCTAACTGGCAGAAAATAATCCTTCAATGGCTTGGAGGGAAGGGCATGTTAGCGTCACACTCTATTGGGGGCAGTTTCTGAAGCTGTGAAGGATGATGATAGATCATGCTGAAAGGATATGCCCAAAGTTGCTGTGGGCTGAGAAATGTGATGAAAAGAAAATTCACCAAATTAACCAGCGGGATGTCTACCAAAAGTAGGAGGAGCATAGGTCTTAGACCATGGATAGAGGTTAAGTTGAGCTTAAGGGGCATAGTGCAACCAGATGGCAAGGCTGCTCAATTTAAAGGGATCAAAGTTCGAATCTCTCGTGGTCGTTATCTCATTTCCATGCGTTTTGGATTGTAAATGGGATACTTTGAATTGAAAGACATATTATAGGTCCACTTAAAATCAAAAGTAAGGTAAAACCTTAGAGGTATAAGAGAATGGTGAGATTTTACATCGAAGACAATTTTTCCTAAATAAATATTGAAAAAATAAAATAAGAGAGAAAGAAGTTAAGTTAACCAAGCAAACTTGCAAGGCCATGACAAGCAATGGGATTGGGCAAGGTTTGTCCGTTGCAAGTACTTTGAATGAAGAAAAGTCTCCGTAACGGATGGAAGTCGACAGTGAAAGCATGTGCAGGCTAAGTTTTGGTTAGATAATTGGCTGCCTCAGCTAAAACCCTTAGTAGTTTAATTAATTGCAGGTGACGTGCAGCAGAGGAAAAAAAGTGGCCAGCACGAATATCAATGAGATAAAAAAAATGGTGTTACCAGCCAATCAAACATTTATTGAGTAGTGAAATGGGAAGAAGGCAGGTGAAGAGAAGTGATCCAAAGGTGTAATGCAGCATTATGAGAGAACGCCAAGGATATGGATGGCATTGTATTTTCAGGTGAGAGGGAGGAAACCCACTGCACACCAGTGAACCAACGCCTCATCTTCCTCTATTTTCTTAGCGTCGAGGGTTACAGCTACTGCCCCTACTATGCTTCACTTATATATTTGTTTCCTCATTATGCTTCAAATTATATATTGGTGCCCTCTTTTTGTAGCACAAAGATTTGATACATGAGAGATCCAAACGAGAACCAGCCGCACAACAGCTCCTGCCCTAACCGTTGCATACATCAATCCCCTCCGGGTTGGACGACATTGTATTGGTTCAGAGTCCAATAACACCACCGGGAAGAGGAAGCTGCAAAGGTGGGCACTTGCCTGCCTGGTGGTGTTTTCTTTTCAGCTATTGGCTCTTGCCCCATTGTATCCGGTTCCCATGGTGGGGACTAATTGTTGTCTTGCATGTATTAATTTTTTGGAGGAGGAATATCTTTTGGCACCAACTGTATCAAAAGTTGCTATGTTGGGTATATCAATTTGATGAGACATATACCGAGGAGCAGAAGGGCCTCTTTCTTCAACTGCTGGTACTTTGAGTTGTGCTTGGGAACTTCATGCTAAGTTTGTACGAGTAACTAAAAGAGAATGTTGGATGGGTTCTTGGGTTTGGATTGCCATGCTTATCGATGGCTACATCACCTAATTTGGATCCATGTATAACTGTTTAGCTTTTAATTTGTTCTTATATATATATATATATATATATATAATACGAACACTCTTATATGTCATAATTAGGAACAGCCATGTGCCATTCCTTTATATCATCTAATATAATTAAGAGTTGGGCAATACAATTTGAAAACTTTTTCTAATGCATCATAGTTAATGACAGTCAATGTTGTTCCAGAAGTACTTGAGAACATCCATCGAAAGAGGAAGGACAGCTTTCCTGCAATAGCCACGTATATTTTTAAGAACTGTTTTTGACCAATCGTAAAGGCACTTCTTATGGTTGTGCTACTAATTTCAAAATTACATCTTAAAATTTAAACTATCTAGAAAATATGCAAACTTTTGTTGCAATAAATTAATTACTTGCGCATTTCAATTTATTTTATGTGAATTCGTGTTCCAATTCTCGTTCAAACTCTCGATAATCCTTGGAAAAAAGGATATATTGTGAGGGTCGACTTAAAAAACATCATGCAACAGATTTAAGCTTATTAAGTTTAGATTTACATTTTGAGCTTATGATTCGATAAGAAAGAGTAATTATCGACATACCTGATTATTTTACTTTCTATATCTTTTTTTCCTTGCATTGGCAATTCAATGGCAATTTTGATGAATTTCATTGTTGCCAAGAACTTAGTAAATGAAATTTCAGAAGAATATCCTTCATATTTTTCGAACTAATTTTTTTTTAAAATTGATTCAGACATTGGGTTGGACTTTTTATTTAGAAATTTGAAAGTAAAATTTAAAAGAACATGTATTGCTTTCTACTTGTTGGAAAAAAAACAATTGTAATTATGAAAAAAAAATCAGTGGCAGTTTTAGAAGTTTTTATTTTTTACGTTATTTTAATGTTTAAACTATCGATCTAGATAATATGCAATTTTTTGTTGAGAAGAATCAGCCATTGACATATTTAAATTAGTTATTTCAATAAAAAGTTGAACTGTAATGTTTAAATAATTTGCCTAAAATATACATTTTAAACTTTTAATTTAAACCCATCACACGCTTTTTTAGGCTAAAAATATTGAGTGCCAATTTGCATGCTTTTGGTTTTAAATGTGTTTATAAATCTTTTCATATTTTTAATAAAAAAAGTAAATAACAGTTGGTTTTTGTTAGTAAGGCTTGAAAGTGAAAAGAAATAGGTGTTAATGGGCATGGTCAAAAAAGGATTTGTTTTATCAGCAATAACCTGCTTCCATTCCCGAAAGCAATTATGTGTTTTGGGTGCTGAACAGACAACCTGCTAGAGAGTTTGCAGGTTCTAAGCTCTAACTCTGTCAAATTACTTTGTATTGTTTTTGCTCTTTGTTTAAGATTTAAGAGAGCACTTGAGTAGCTTCAGAAGACAGAGGAAGAAACAAAGAGCGGTGGCATATGAGCAAAGAGACCGATGCTTCACTTCCTTTCAATCTTCTGCCATCATCATGACGATCTTGCATTCATCATCTCCCTCTCGGAACTACAACTTACTAAGCTTTCACTTTTTGAGAAAATTCATGCCGATATCTCTCCTTTTCTTGCCTGCACTCAAGGATCCTCTTTGAAATCATTACCCATTATCGATTTTTCTGCCGCCCATCTCCTCGTTGGTTATAATAACCCCCTTCACGCGGCCTCTTCGACAGTACCACCCCGGGCCTCTGTTTACTGTTCACCTCCTTTACCCTCTGCCTTCTTCCTTTCTTGTTTTCCTCTACTTTTACTTTTACTGTTGGAGTGATCTAACAAGTGAGGAGAGATGGGTGACATGGGTGTCGTGGGCAATGGGGTTCATGATCAGGATTCGGCGTTTGGTGAAGGGAGGAGGAGGAGTTGCTGGTATGAAGAAGAGATTGAGCAAGATTTGCGTTGGAGTTTCGCTTTGAATAGGTATAAATATGCTAACCCAGATTTTTGGTCTCTTCTTTCCTTTTTCCTTCTGAAAGTCTTCGAGTAAAAAGCAGATTCTTATTCACCACAATCCATCAAGAAACTTCAGATATATAATGGGTTTTTTTTTTTTTTTCTTTGGTCTTGAGTCTTCGTGATGATAATTTTGCAGCATCTTACACACCGGGTGCAGTCAGTACCAGGACATTGTGCTTCTTGACACCAAGCCCTTTGGCAAGGTAGCTTTTGACAGAGAGAAAGAGAGAGAAATAGATCCCTCAGCTCTGTCGAGTGATAAAGAGTTGGTTTTGGTTGTGCAGGCGTTGGTTATCGATGGTAAGCTTCAGAGCGCAGAGATTGACGAGTTCATCTATCATGAATCACTTGTTCATCCTGCTCTCCTTCATCATCCAAAGCAAGTCTCTCTCTCTCTCTCTTCTATCTCTCTCTCTCTCTTGTATGTGCTTAAGAATCAAATATTCTGGCAGTCCAAAGACGGTCTTCATAATGGGAGGTGGCGAAGGCTCAACGGCGAGAGAGACCTTCAGACACAAGTCCATCCAAAGTGTTGTCATGTGTGATATCGACGAGGTACTACCGCCTGAGCCAGTTTCGCTTATCCCAGCTACTGGTCTTTCCCATCTTGCCGTCTTTAACTAATACCTATCCTTTAATTGTCTCTCGTGGCATCTCTCGTTTCTTTGCTTTGTCTGTCTGTTGCTCAAGTGTTCACTTCTTCTTCTTGGATTAGGAAGTGGTGGACTTCTGTAGATCACACCTGATTGTCAACAAAGAAGCCTTCTGCGATCCCCGACTTCGCCTTATTATCAGCGATGCAAGGTGGCTATTTTCTTTTCCTCCAATCTTCTTTTACGTTTACCTGTCTTCTTTGTTCACCTCGTTTTGTCTTATTCGTCCATGAAATGAGCAGCAGAAACAGAGGAACGTGAAATGTATGTATGTTGAACACCAAATCCTGCCATTGTTCTATTGTTTGAGACCCTTGATTGGTGTTTCCCTTTTGCCTTGTCATGGCGAGACTTGGTAGTGGGACTCACCTTCAATTAAAAGACAAATCTTTCTGCCTGACACGTCCAGCAGTACTGTTCTGCTTTGCGGTTCAGTCACGCGCAATGCACGCTCGTCCAGACTCCAGCATCTAATATAGCTTTTTGTTGTTTATATGTCGGTGTTCTTTTTATGCAAGTCTTTTGACATATATAATATTAATATTGCCTTCCACTTCACATTTTTTTTTAAAAAATGTGCACATGTTCATTCCAAGAATTATAAAGTTAAATTTAACTTAAATCACTCGTGACCTCATGTTAATTGTTAAAATGCCAAGAATATCCTTAAAAAAGTCTTTGTCAATCATCTCTCTCTCTCCCACCTTTTCTCTTCCAACCTGGTGTTTTGGTACACTACACTTGTTCTTTTCAAGGAAACCACAAGTAATCGAGTGGCTTCTTTTTGTTCTGTTTGATTTTGCAGATTGGAGCTAGAAAGCAGAAACGATCAGTTTGATGTGATCATTGGAGACCTGGCTGATCCAATCGAAGGAGGACCCTGCTATCAGTTGTACACGAAGTCCTTCTACGAGGGTACAGTGAGACCAAAACTGAATCCCGGTGGAATCTTCGTCACACAGGTTGGAGTGCCGTCAGACCAATTTCTCAAGTTGAAATTTTGGACGGCGCAGAACATGATAATGTTAAGAGAGCTTGTTTCTGCATCAAAACTACAAAAAAAGAAATCTTAGTTTTTGACATTAAAACCTTTTAGTGTCATTCAACTGGGCAGTTATTATGTCCATCTAGCTTTACATTCTTTGTCATCTTTCAGGCTGGTCCAGCAGGAGCCTTGTCTCACACAGAGGTGTTCTCGTGCATCTACAACACTCTTAGACAAGTCTTCAAATGTCGGTTAATCTGTTCCTCCCTTTCTGTATCATGTGTGCTGTTTTTCATTGTAAGATCGTCAAAATATTCATCAAAGGTTAAAAGCTTCGTGTTTTTGCCTCCTTGTTTCTCTAATGCTGCTTCCGGCGCCAAACGAGAATAAGGAAAAAAAGAAAGAGCAATCTGCTGTCCAAGCTTGAAGAAAAGAATCCAAAACGCTAGCTACCGCAGTTTTCCCCGTCTTCAAGTAGAAGTGCATTTTCAGAAATTTTCTGATTATTTTTACTACCTCTCCCACTTACCACAGTGAAGAATGATCAGAAGTCTATATTATCTTCCTCTCATGGGAATGGGTGGCTGTTTTCTTTTACGGCCTCTTGTTATCAGTTGCTGACATTAAGAGTTACTGTGCAGATGTTGTGCCTTATTCTGCGCATGTTCCTTCCTATGCTGATATATGGGGATGGGTTATGGTAAGTGCATCCGGTTGTGAGAATGTGTGTGTGCTTGTGTGTGTAGACGCATGCAGGCACGGCAGCCTCCTGAGGTGAATGATGTGCCCGTGCGCATGCCTGTGCCTTGTGTGATATTCACAAGTGCAGCTACTTATACTGGTCCAAATCCCTAAACCAAATGGAACTCGAAATCTGCAGGCATCGGACAGCCCATTTACAGCTGATGCAGGCGAGTTGGACAGAAGAATCAAGCTGAGAATGAAGGGTGAGAACATGTATCTGGATGGAGAAACATTCTCCGCATCATCCACTCTAAGCAAAGTTGTCCGCAAATCGTAAGCTTCCATTGACTCTACCTATGCAAATTAAACAGATCAACTAACTGTGTTCACCTTCTAGCTTCCGCTAAATCTCCTATTAGAAAGTCCAAAGTCTAAAATTTGCACACACTAACTGTTTGATCTCTCTTGATCCTGACTTTGGTGCTTGTTCTTTCGCTGCTGCTTGCCTTTTTATATATGATCAGGCTGGCAAAAGAAACGCAGGTATACACAGAAGGAACGGCCAAATTTATCCATGGGCATGGAACCGTGCAGAAAGCTGCTATACAGTCTTGAAAGGCCGACCGATTGTTCTTGCTTCCTTTTTTTTTTTTTTTCCTTTTCCTTTTGTTTGGTTTGTTAAGATAATGAAGACAGCGCGGTGGATTTCTGCATTACTTTATATAGATCGATGACCAGTCACTTTTAACATGGAACATCGTTTTTCATTGTTAAACAAAAAAATTAGGATGAATACATGGTATTATTAAAATGCTCGGCAGTGTCAGACATTCATTACTGAGTAGTAGTTGTCAGGTGAAACGATAGTTTCAGATTCTACTTCGTATCTTGTACGATGATGACTCAGAACATTTTGTTCTAATTGTTTATGTTTAGTTAAAACTCTACGGACCATGTTTTTCTCTCTTCAATTCTTTAGGTGCATTGTTTAGGTGGAAATTTCATGCTGGAACAAAAATAGCTGGACTGAGAGAAAACGAGATTAATGTATCATGCTTGTTTTACCATGAAACTTTCCTGAATTTAATTTTTGAGTCCAAGGTAGCCAAGAGGAACTTATTGCATGCATGTGGAATAAAAATGGAAAAAGAAAAAAGAAAGGGGTTGGCCGGCGGGATGAAATTTTATGCACGTATTCCGTATAGTTGAACCTAAAGTTCGGAAGAAGGGAAAAGGGGGGCAACTTTGACGATAGCCCGTGCGATTTTACTGCAGTGTTCTGCTTAGGGGCTCAGGCCTCAAAAGCGTATGCCTTTTCACATCTTTTTACTTTTAATATTTTATTTATCTGTGGATTTTATCATCATGACCGTGCACGGAAGCCTGTGGCCTTCTAGCACGCGACCATCATCATCGAAGGCACGACCTTGATTTCGGGTTCAAATATGGTTTTTTTTCTCATGTTATAAGTTTTTTAATTAACAAATAAAAACGAAAGAAAGATTAGGGATGAAAAAGCGTGTTTTAATGATTAAGATGTCAATGACTCTGCTTGGCTGTACCTTATCATATCTATTTTTTTCGATATTTATATATTTAAATTTGAGTTCAGAATGAACATGAACAAAGAAATGTTATCTATGAATTCTGACTTTATAATCACAATCCTGTTTTTTACATTTATATCCAAATTCAGATTTGAATTTTGAACAGAATTATAAGAGCATTAAATATAAGTTATTTGTTTAAAAATAAGTTTGATTCGAATCTGCATTTAAGTCCGATCATATATATATATATATATATATATATAAATCTGATCAAATATCAATTCAGTGCAATTTTTTAATCGGATATTAATACTTTTCTCCATATCCAATTTGTCCAGAATGATCCAAGTTAGATATTTTGACATCTCTATTAGTGACATTCACATCTTTAACTTTTTTTTCCAAGCGTACGTATATATGACAAATGGACTAGGGTCTAACCCATCATAGTGGACTCATGGTATAGAATGTAAAATTATCTTACTCGTGCATGATATAAAATGTAATATTATCTTACTCGGGCATGATGCGTTGAGATGCTATCGGATCCAAATAATTCATTATAAAATTTTTATCTGTAGTATCTTCCTAGAAAAATGAATCGTAATGACCTTGCAAGCATAAAAAATAGAATATTGTATATTGGTTTAGAGCATTAATACATTATCTTGTACCTACAAATGAAATAACAACTAAGTGTACACCCCTAGCCCATAAGGAATATGCTTGTCGTACTCTAGATAAAATTTTGACAACTAAAAATGTGCCCAATCCCAAAACATAAAATAAAATGTCAAGTATTTCTAACAAGGCCTTTTACATCATTCTCTATATTTTTTTTACCATCCCAAGTTTCCTTATATAACCATACAATTTGTCAAGATACATATGGGCATTCACGAGATTAAAAAATGTTCTTCCTTTTATACAAAACCTTTTATATCAAAGTTAGTGCCTGGTTGCATTTTGAAACCCTGCAGCCTACTATATCAACTGAAGTTTGGTCAGGTCCTAGGCTGGCTATTTCCCCTTCACATACTACGCTCGATTGCCTCAAATATGAAACTGCTCACACTCATCCTCATTGCATTTCACCATGAGAAAGACCTCCCAGCATGATCGCCATATAAATAGTTGCATTTGGGACTCCGATCTGAATGAAATGCCTATGTACTCCATCGGAAGCTTACTGAGGTGCCATCCTCCTATGTTGGCTACGTTCGCTTCATTAGATCGCTCTACATGGAAAGCAACCGGTGACGATTTGGAGTTATTAATGAAGAGGATAGACCTCCCTGCAATCCTCTCTATAAATCTCTTAATGTTCTTAAAGACTTGAAGGAGCCTATGCTGAAAATAAGAACATCATATGCATAATAAGACGAGATAAGTCAGGTGTATGAAAGGAATGAAAGAGTATTCAGAAATTTTTAACGTGGTTCACTTGTTAAGGCTACATCCATGATGCAGGGACTCTCTCACACTACCGTGGTTCCTGCTTTCCTTTTATATACTCTGTTGTTTTACAATGGATGGGGATAACCTTTCCAGTTTTAACAGACTCGATAAGGTTTCCTCTTTCAGTTACATCGTCTTTACAAGAGAATGGATTACATGCTAACGTGGTTCCACATTTGGTGGAACTGATGTAACCAACTGCATGTTCATTGTTGGTGGAGCTGATGTAACCAACACCACGTTCAGTGTGATCAGAACGAGGGTCTTTCACAGCCTCCCTCAAGTGCAACTGTATGCTTCTGAGGTTGAGCTTGACACAGAAATAATTAAACTGTGTGACAGCAATGGGCTTGGTTAGGCCATCAGCAATTTGGTCCTTTGATGAGAGATGCTGAACTCTGAGCAAACCTTTAGAGACTTTGTCGCGTACATAGTGAACGTCGACTTCAATGTGTTTGCTTCTGGAGTGAAACGTAGGATGAGCTGCAAGGTAGTTAGCGCTGTTATTGTCACACCAAATGACTGGTGTGTATCACACTAACTTTCATCTCACTTAAGAGAGACTGAATCCAGGTTAGCTCTGCTGCGGCATTTGCTACTCCTCTGTATTCGGCCTCAGTGCTTGAGCGGGAGACAACATGTTGTTTCCTTGAACTCCATGAAACAAGGTTAGGGCCAATATAAACTGCATACCCTGAGGTGGATTTTCGGTCATCAGGAGACCTAGCCCAATCAACATCTATGTAGACATTAATGCTAGTGTCTTTGGATGCTTTGAATACCAATCCATACTGAATAGTATATTTCAAATACCTTAGGATTCTTTTAACCGCTGTCCAGTGAGCTATGGAGGGCTTGTGCAAGAATTGGCACACTTTATTGATGCTGAAAGAGACGTATGGTCTTGTGAGAGATAGGTATTGTAAACCACCCACAATGCTCCTATACAAGGTAGGGTCCTCGAAATCAATGTCGTCCAATGTGTAATTTAGAGGAGGATGACATTGGAGTGGTGGATGGTTTGCACTCATGCATTTTTGCCTTTTTTAGAAGATCCATGATGTACTTCTTTTGAGAGAGGATAACACCTTGGGAATTATATAGAACTTCCACCCCAAGGAAAAAATGAAGCCTACCAAGATCCCTTAAGGCAAACTGCTCACCAAGAAGCTTAATAATCTTGTTAGTAAGACTTGGACAATTGCCGATGACAAGAATGTCGTCAACATAGACCAGAATATAAACGATATTTTCACCACTGTGCATGATAAATAAAGAAGGATCAATTTTAGAGCTTGTGAATCCAAAATGAAAGAGGCTTTGACTCAGCCGTTGAAACCAGGCTCGAGGGGCTTGCTTTAGTCTATATAGGGCCTTATGAAGGTGGCAGACGTGTGATGGAAATTGGTGGTCGACGAAGCCAGGTGGTTGAGCCATATACACTTCCTCAGATAATGTTCCATTAAGGAATGCATTATGGACATCAAGTTGTCTGATTATCCAATTCCCCCGTAAAGCAAGTGAGATCATGGTTCGAATGGTACCTGGTTTGACGACAGGGTTGAAAGTTTCAAAGAAGTTGACTCCTTCTTCTTGGTGAAACCCTTTTGCTACAAGTCTAGCTTTGTGTCGCTCAAGAGTGCCATCTGACCTGCGTTTGATGCGGTACACCCATTTGCATCCCACAACATTCATGTCCGAGGTGCGAGACACAAGAGACCATGTTTTATTCTTGCAAAGAGCTTGAAATTCGTCTTACATAGCAGCACGCCACTCGTTATGCTTGGTGGCTTCATTAAAATCTTTTGGTTCCTTGTCTTCAAGGAGTTTAGTCACTAAGAGACTAGAGAAAGCATAACGAGAGGATGGTTTGAGTGAACCAGTTTGGGAGCGTGTCACCATAGAGTGAGACCTTGAGGTGACCAGCGGTGCCTCTTGAGGAGCAGGTTGATCTGGACTTGTTTGTGGTGAGCTAGGCGCAATAAGCGGTCCACTGTCATAAACAGTAGCGGTAGGATTTTCTGCAAGGGCACTGCTTGAAGATGAGAGCCATGGAGGCACAAGAACAGCTTGTGAGTGAGTTCCTCGGGCCGAAGTGTCATTAGCTGATTTTTCAATAAAAGGAAAATTTTCTTCATTGAAAATAACATCTTTGGACACAATAATCTTGAGTGAGTTAGGATTCATGCATAGATAGCCATGATGATTATCACTATAACCCATGAAAACATGAACAAGATATCGATAGTCGAGTTTGTTGGATCTATACGCTCTCAAGTTGGGGAAGCATAAACACCGAAAAGTTTTAAGAAACTTGTAGTTGGGTTCCTTGTTCCAAAGCATTTCAAGAGGACTTGTATTTTTCAAGCCTGCAGCAGGCAATCGATTTATCAGAAATATTGCAGCTGAAATGACAAAATTCCAGAGTTGTTTTGGCACACTGCTGTGAGCTATAAGAGTCAATCCAGTGTCAACGATATGCCTATGTTTGCGTTCGGAGACGCCATTCTGTTGTTGGGTGTGAGGACAGGAATAACGATGTTTAATTCCTACCTTAAAAAAATAGTTGTCTATGCACTTGTATTCTCCTCCACCGTCACTATGAAAGTTCTTAATTTTTCTTCCAAACATATTTTCAACCATTGCTTTAAACTTTTGAAAGGTCTCAAGCACTTCAGATTTATGTTTCAACAAAAGCAATGTAAATCTTGACCATGCATCAACAAAGATAACATAAAAACGATGTCCATAGATACTAGAAATAGGGGCTGGCCCCCATACTTCTGAAAAGATGATCTCTAGAGGTTCCAATTTACTGTAATCAATACGACTAAAGGGTAACTTATGCATTTTAGCAGTTTGACAGGAAGAACAAATTCTGATATTGCAGTCTGAAAAAGGTCAATTAAAGGAACTAAGCACACGATCAACCATTTTTCTATTTGGATGTCTCAACCGGGCGTGCCATGTAGCGCGACTAGCCTTTTCTCCAATGCAAGCAACTTTTTCTTTAAACTTGTCAAAGTCAAGAGTGTAGATTCCTCCTTTAACGTGTCCTCTCAACAGCTCTTGTTTGGATCTGGCATCTCTAATTCTGCACTCTCTTGCATCAAATTCAAAAATAACGTTATTATCTGCAGCAAACCGATGCATAGAGAGAAGTTTCTTGGTGATAAGAGGAACATGAAGATTATCATGCATCTTGACGTTGAAATTTCCAACTTTAAAGGATGAACTACCAATGTGTTTAATAGCTAAACCTGTACCATTTCCCACCTTGACAGAATCAGTGCCCGAGTACGCGGAATTTATTGATAAAGAGCTGAGATCAGGAGCAACATGATGGGAAGCACCAGAATCAGGATACCACGAATCATCACCGGTGGTCTCAGATGTAGTAGCATTATACGCATGAGGAGGATTGGAATTAGAATTGTCTGATTGCTAGATTAATCTGCACGTCTTTGCCGAGTGCCCTATTTTTTCACATAATTGACAGACAATGCGAGAGCGTTGATCATTATAATACCTTTGATTTTGCTGATTGTTGTTGTAATTTCCTCGTCCTTGACCTCGTGAACGAAATCGACCACCATGGCCTCAACGATAGTTTCCCCTTTCATAATATTGATTTCCGCTACCATGGTTGGTTCAGTGAGTGACATTGGCTTCAAATTGTGAGTCAGATGCTTTAACAACAGAATCACCTTCACCAAGGTAGGCTTCATGGGACAACAAGAGACTAAGCAATTCAGTCATGCTAACAAGATCCTTGCAAATAGAAATGGAAACACGCATTGCATACTCTGGTGGAAGACCACGGAGTATATGAAGAATAAGGTCCTCTTCTTCAACTTTCTTTCCAGCAACTTTGAGATGGTGGGCAATGGATCTAGCTTTCTGAACAAATTGGGAAATATATTTGTTTCCCTTTCTTAAATTCTGTAGCTGCTCATTAAGTTGTAAGATGCGTGCACATGACTGTGCAGCATAAGCATCTTGCAGAGTGGTCCAGACTTCATAAGACGTTTCCAATCCAATAACTTGGGAGTGAACAGAGTCAGACAAAAAAGAAATAAGCCAGCTAAGAAGAAGCTGATCTCGTCGGCGCCAATCTATATACTCAGGATTGGGAGCAGATTTGCCATCCTTGATGACAGTTTTTTGAGGTTCAGTTTTTGATCCGTCAATGAAGCCTTCAAGATCATAGGAGATAAGCAGAGGTCGGAATTGAGATGCCCACAATACGTAGTTATCAGAATCTAATTTGGTTGAAATGAAGTGTTGAAAAGAGGTAGGAGCTGGTAGGCCTGGAAGCGGAGAGAAGCTGGCTGCCATGTCCACGCTGGTTTAGTAATGGAGAACCATTGGCTCTGATACCATATGAAAGGAATGAAAGAGTATTCAGAAATTTTTAACATGGTTCACCTGTTAAGGCTACATCCACGATGCAGGGACTCTCTCACACTACCGTGGTTCCTGCTTTCCTTTTATATACTCTGTTGTTTTACAATGGATGGGGATAACCTTTCTAGTTTTAACAGACTCGATAAGGTTTCCCCTTTCAGTTACATCCTCTTTACAAGAGTATGGATTACATGCTAACGTGGTTCCACATTTGGTGGTGCTGATGTAACCAACTGCACGTTCATTGTTGGTGGAGCTGATGTAACCAACACCACGTTCAGTGTGATCAGAACGAGGGTCTTTCACAAGGTGCAATCTTAAGACAAAAGGTGGACAAGATGAGATTATCTGAAGTCCAAGTCTAGACCCTTTTGGTGACTCTATAACTGCAATAAACACGTAGAGAGACATTGGATCCCTTTGCCTAAGTCCTCCTCTTTTGAGACTGATTGATCTCCACGTAGAACTATTGAGCATCACATCAAAAGACACGGTGGAGACACACCATAATCCCGTGGATGCACATAGGGTGAAGACCCAGCCAGAGCAGGGATTTCTAGAGGAAGTGCCAATAGACCTTGTCATAAACTCTAGATATGTCAAGTTTTAAGTAAACCGTTTCCTCATTCATTTGATTAAGGGCATTGACAACTTTAATAGCTAAAGTGATTTGGACATGAATCACTCTAGACTTAACGAAAGCCCATTGAGATTTGCCCACAATCATTTTCAGATGACTTTTTCATTTGAATGACCAGAACTTTAGCAATTATTTATGCTGGCTGTTCATAAAGCTATTGGTATAAACTCTTCAATTCTTGTGGCTCCACTCTTTTTAGAGGTGAGCGAGCATAAGTGAGGTATAATTAACATTACAGACTATCCTCCCCATTCTGAAGAAAAAGTCCGCTACCTGCCACACATTGAAACCCACAGTGCCCCACATGAATTGATAGAAAAAAATTTGGAAATCTATGGGGTCCTGGAGCACTATCTTTATCCAAACTATTAAACAACAACTTTTACCTCTTCCAAACTCTCTTTAGGAGTTCCTCATATGTCACCGTCAAACCTTCATGATGCTGAGTCATCATTCAAGAAGTTGCCAAAGTAAGAGGTGTTCGCTTCTAAAATATCTTTCATGGAAAGAAAGATCTCCCCATTAACTTTCATTTTGGAGATCTTATCTTCGTATTCTTGTCACCATCCTTCAACCACTTTACTCGGGCTTTTTCCTTCCACTTAATCTCTTCTAGATGCAAAGCCTCCTGTAATCGAAGCCTCATTCAATCGTCGTCTGTCTCTGAGGATGGGTGACTCTTCCCCTTCGCTGCACATGCTACTTCTAGCTTACCCTACAAGTCATTAATGGAGGATTCAATATCACCAAAAGAGTATCGACTCCACTCCCTGAGAGCTCTACTAACATTATTAAGTTTGTTAAGGGTGCACACCCTACTTGAGAGGCACTCTAAGTTCTGTAGATTAGTTAAACTGCTTCTTCTTTCGGAAGCCATAGTCTGAAAAAACCTAAACTGTTAGGTCTCATCATCGGTGGAGCTATGGTTGCATGTGGGTCTAGAGTTGGCTGACAGCGAACACAAGACTGACATATTCTCTTCCCACATTGAATTAATGAACCCCCAATCCAACTTCCAAAAGACTCCTTAATCTCATTGACGAATATTGAACATGTAAAGTCACTTTGACCATCCACTATTTCTTTGAGGTTCGATTCAATGATGAACCTGTTGATATTAGAACACGACTTGAGAATATGAGCGTTCCCCATCTTATTAGCACTCTACCCCATTGCATTAAAATCCCCACACACAATAGTGGAGATTCCGCTTCCTGTATATGAGAGCCCAACTCAGCAAGACTATTTTGCTTGAGCATAGGGTTATGGGCATGTAGGCTACAACCACCCTAAAAGGAGAGCTGATCCCTTCAGAGGCAAACATTCTAGAAATCTAGCAATGATTTTGTGTCCACTCAAGACATTTAATGACTACACTATTCCATGACACATCCACTCTTACTTTCTCATCCTCTTGGGACTCGTTTTTCTAAATTCCATTCATCTGAACTCCCCTTGCCAGACTTTTCATCTTTCAACTGAGAGTCATCGAGGGCATCAACTAATGCATTCTCCTTGCCCGAATAGACCTCCTCACGTTCCGTATCCCATCTCTTTCAACTGAGAATCATCGAGGGCATCAACTAATGCAGTCTCCTTGCCGAATAGACCTCCTCACGTTCCGTATCCATAACCACTTGGTCCTTTCTTCCTTTCTGTCGACTTTAATCCATCCATCTTGACCACTGTCCTAAGAGTTGTTGGCTGCTAGAGGCTGTCGTCACTGAGACAACCTATTTGACAGAATGTGGATCTGACTAGTAACATTTACGAAACTCATTGTAGATGCTCTACCTCTGCCTTGCCCTCCTCCATTAGCCCTTACTAAGAGACAACTTTCTCCTGTCACTTTTTCTGTGAGAAGGAGAACCCAAGAGGGACCACTAGATCCTCCCCCTCAATCCCACCAAATTTAAAGATGGTGAAAGGATTAGCTACAGGAGTTGAAGGGGGTTCTTACTTGGGGTTTGGAAGCCAGAGCTCTCTCTCCTACATGTATTAATGTAGACATGTACATATACATACATACAATATATATGTGTGTCTACATACAAACTATATATATGTATGTATACACATATATCAATTACTGTATTAATATACATATATTATACATATACATATACATGTTATTAATGTTGTATAACATGTATAATACTGTAAAATTATGTGTATTAATGTACTATACATTTATATGAATACTATTGTTACGCATAATTGTACAATATATGCAAATACACATATTATAAATTCATACATATATACTACATATTATATGTATACTATAATACGCGTATATGTATACTATATGCATTATGTACACATATAATATATACGAACTATACATGTGTATACTATATATGTACACATATAATATATGTCATAATATGTATACATATATATCCATATATAGTACAAATACATATAGAAGTACCTTTATGTATATGTGTACATTATGTATATTAACACACACACACACACACACACACACACACACACACACACACACACACACACACACACACACACACACATATATATATATATATATATATATATATATATATATATATATATATATATATATATATATATATATATATATATATATATATATATATATATATAAATTTAATGTATATATATAGACGTATATATGTATATATTATGTATATACATGATGGTATAAATATGTATATAATATGTATACAGAACATACATGTATGTATATAAACATATATACATATATGTACACATGTATATAAGTACATACATGTATATATATTTGTACATGTTCAGTTACATATATTATAAACAATATGTATATGTGTATGAAATGTAGTATATATTATATGTATACATATGTATATGTATATTGTATTATACAAAATATATATGTCACATATATACATATACATATTTGTACATAAATAACACATGTATAACATACTGTACATATATACTATACATAAGCTACATATGTATATATAAGATGTACGTATATATATGTATATATGATATGCATATTCAACATACACACACACACACACACACACACACATAATGTGTGTGTGTGTGTGTGTGTGTGTATATATATATATGGGTACGTAGCTATATTTACATAATAGCACGCTATATTGCATTATATATGTTATGCATATATAAAGTAGTACATTATATATTACATTGTACATTATGTACATATTATAATACATATGTGTACGTTGTACAATATATATGTAGTATATGTTGTATGTGAAACATTTTACAACATATATATAGTATATGTTATAAGTATTACATATGTTATGTGCAATATGTGTGTGTGTGTGTCTATATATGTACATAATGTTATATAAGTACATATATAATACATATATGTAAATATTATACGTGTATATATATATATATATATATATATATATATATATATATATATATATATATATATATATATATATATATATATATATATACGCATAAACATATGTACATATATATGTGTATATACGTGCAATATATACATGTGGTTCAGATTGTATGCACGAGTTTTAAGTGTTTTGATACCTTCAGTACTCAGTAAAGGTATAGTTTTCGTTTGGTTTTCTAATACCTACATAGCAAGTTTTCTATTGTACTTATATCTGCCATGTAATCTTCTCCACTCGTTATGATGGTAGAGGGTTTCGGGGTTTAGGACTTGGCGAAGTCCCCTTTCTTGCTGATCTTCTGGAATTTCAACAATTCTTCAAGTTGAAGGGTATGATTACTAGACGAGGCTCTATCTCCCTAAATGAATGGCTTAAATCTCATTCATATTCATACGAACTTGTTATTTCAATCCCTTAAATCATTCAGTATACATGTTACAACATGTTTAACTCATTGCATTAACTATAAGGGATAAAAAAAAATGCTTAAATCTCATTCGTATTCATTCAAACATGGGATTTCAATTTCTTAAATCAATAAGCACAAATGCATAAAATGTTAAACTCATTCGATAAACTATTGGCGATCAAATGAAGGTTTTAAATCTCATTCGTAGTCTTACAAACTTGAGATTTCAATCCCTTAAATCATTAAATCTAAATGTAACATGTTTAACTCACTGGATTAACTTCAAGTGATGAAATGAATGGCTTAAACAATTGTGTTTATATGAACTTGTGATTTCAATCTACCCCTTATATAATGTAATATAAATGTAACAGCAAGTTATACTCATTCGATAAACTATAAGTATCAAATAACAAGTTCAACTCACTGGATTTACTATAAGGGAGTAAATGAATGGTTAAATCACATTGGCATTCAAACGAACTTATGATTTCAATCATTTAAGTCGTTTGATATATAAATAACATGTTTAAATCTTTGAATTCACTGCGAAAGATCAAATGAATGTCTTAAATCCCATTAGTAGTTACACAAATTTGTGATTTTAATCCCTTAAGCCAATCAGTATGAATGAAACAACAAGTTGATCACACTTGGTTAATTATAAGGGAGCAAATGAATGACTTAAATCTCATTCATATTTATACGAACTTGTTGTTTCAATCCCTTAAATCATTCAACATAAATGTAACAACATGTTTAACTCATTGCATTAACTATAAGGGATCAAATGAATGCTTAAATCTCATTCGTATTCATTCAAACTTATGATTTCAATTTCTTAACTCAATCAGCACAAATGGAATAAAATGTTAAACTCATTTGATTAACTATAGGTGATCAAATGAAGGTTTTAAATCTCATTCGTAGTCTTACAAACTTGTGATTTCAATTCTTCAATCATTAAATCTAAATGTAACATGTTTAACTCATTGGATTAACTTCAAGTGATGAAATGAATGACTTAAACAATTGTGTTTATATGAACTTGTAATTTGAATCCATTCCTTATATAATGTAATATAAATGTAACAACAAGTTATACTCATTTGACAAACCGTAAGTATCAAATAACAAGTTCAACTCATTGGATTTAATATAATGGAGTAAATGAACGGTTAAATTGCATTGGCATTCAGACAAACTTCTGATTTCAATCATTTAAATCATTCGATATAGAAATAACAAGTTTAAATATTTCAATTCACTACAAAATATCAAATGATTATATCTGTTCGAAGGAGTATAACTTATTGTTACATATATGTAACATGATTTAAGTGGTGGATTGAAATCCCAAGTTCATATGAACACAATTATTTGAGCCATTCATTTCATCACTTGAAGTTAATCCATCGAGATAAACATATTACATTTAGATTTAATGATTTAAAGGATTGAAGCCACATGTTTGTTAGGCTATGAATGAAATTTAAAACCTTCTTTTGATCACTTATAGTTAATCAAACGAGTTTGACATTTTATTGCATTTGTTCTCAATGATTTAAGTAATTGAAATCACAAGTCGGAATGAATAGGAATGACATTTAATCATTCGTTTGATCACTTAAAGTGAATGCAATGAGTTAAACATGTTGTTAAGTGTAGATTTATGAATTAAGGAATTGAAACAAAATGTTCATATAAATATGAAAGAGATTTAAGTCATTCATTTGCTTCCTTGTTGTTAATCGAGTGAGATCAACTTGTTGTTTCATTCATATTGATTGGCTTAAGGGTTTAAAATCACAAATTCGCATAACTACAAATGGGATCTAATCCATTCATTTGAACTTTCATAGTGAATTCGAAGATTTAAACTTGTTATATCTATATCAAATGATTTAAATCATTGAAGTCATTAGTTTGTTCGAATGCCAATGAAATTTAGCCATTCATTTACTCCTTTATAGTTAATCCAAGGAGTTGAACTTCTTATTTGATGATTATATATATTGAAACGAGTATCACTTGTCGTTACATATATGTAACATGATTTAAGGAGTGGATTGAAATCACAAGTTCATATGAACACAATTGTTTAAGCCATTCATTTCCTCACATGAAGTTAATCCAACGAGTTAAACATCTTACATATAGATTTAATGATTTAAGGGATTGAAGTCACAAGTTTGCAAGGCTATGAATGAGAATTAAAACGTTCACTTGATCACCTATAGTTAATCGAACTAGTTTGACATTTTATTGCATTTGCCCTCATTGATTTAAGTAATTGAAATCACAAGTTGGAATGACATTTAATCATTCGTTTGATCACTTATACTGAATGCAACGAGTTAAACATGTTGTTAAGTATATATTGTATGAGATCAACTTGTTGTTTCATTCATATTGATTGACTCAAGGGATTAAAATCACAAATTCGCATGACTAAAAATGGGATCTAATCCATTCATTTGATCTTTTATAGTGAATTCGAAAATTTAAACTTGTTATATCTATATCATATATCGAATGATTTAAATGATTGAAATCATAAGTTCGTTTGAATGCCAATGAGATTTAACCACTCATTTACTCCCTTATAGTTAATCAATGGAGTTGACATTGTTATTTGATGAATATAGACATTCAAACATTGTTATTTGATGAATATAGATATTCAAATTCGTATAACATGTTGTTACACCTATGTAACATGATTTAAGGGGTGGATTGAAATCACAAGTTCATATGAAAACAATTGTTTAAGCCATTTATTTCATCTCTTTAAGTTAATCCAATGAGTTAAACATGTCACATTTAGATTTAATGATTTAAGGGATTGAGGTCATAAGTTTGCAAGGCTATGAATGAGATTTAAAACCTTCGTTTGGTCACCTATAGTTAATCGAACGAGTTTCACATTTGGTTGCATTTGTGCACATTGATTTAAGAAATTGAAATCACAAGTTTGAATAAATAGGAATGAGATTTCAGCATTCAATTGATCAATCAAGTGAAATCAACATGTAGTTTCATTCACATTGATTGGGATAAGGGATTAAAATCACAAATCCTCAAAACTACAAATGGGATCTAATCCATTCATTTGATCTTTTATAGTGAATTCTTAGATTTAAACTTATTATATCTATATCGAATGATTTAAATGATTGAAATCAGGAGTTCGTTTGAATGTCAATGAGATTTAGCGGTTCATTTACTCCCTTACAGATAATCCAAGGAGTTGAACTTGTTATTTGATGATTATAGCAAATCAAATGAGTATAACTTGTTGTTACTTCTATGTCACATGATTTAAGGGGTGGATTTAAATCACAAGTTCATATGAACACAATCGTTTAAGCCATTCATTTCATCAATTGAAGTTAATCCAACGAGTTAAACATGTTACATTTACATTTAATGATTCAAGGGATTGACGTCACAAGTTTGCAAGGCTAGGAATGAGATTTAAAATCTTCATTTGATCACCTATAGTTAATCGAACGAATTTCACATTTGGTTGCATTGTGTTCATTGATTTAAAAAATTGAAATCACAAGTTTGAATGAATAGGAAAGAGATTTAAGCATTCATTTGATCACTTATAGTTAATGCAATGAGTTAAAGATGTTGTTACGTTTATAATGAATGATTTAAGGGATTGAAACAAAAGGTTCATATAAATATAAATGACATTTAAGTCATTCATTTGCTCCCTTATAGTTAATCAAGTGAGATCAACTTGTCGTTTCATTCTCAATGATTGGCATAAGGGATTAAAATCACAAATTCGCATAACTACAAATGGGATCTAATCCATTCATTTGATCTTTAATAGTGAATTCTTAGATTTAAACTTGTTACATCTATATCGAATGATTTAAATGATTGAAATCAGGAGTTCGTTTGAATGCCAATGAGATTTAGCGGTTCATTTACTCCCTTATAGTTGATCCAAGGAGTTGAACATGTTATTTGATTATCATAGCTAATCCAATGAGTATAACTTGTTGTTACATCTGTGTCACATGATTTAAGGGGCGGATTGAAATGAAAAGTTCATATGAACACAATTGTTTAAGCCATTCATTTCATCACTTGAAGTTAATCCAACGAGTTAAACAAGTTACATTTAGATTTAATGATTTAAGGAACTGAAGTGACAAATTTGCAAGGTTTTGCATGAGATTTAAAACCTTCATTGAATAACCTATAGTTAATCGAACGAGTGAAACATTTGGTTGCATTGTGTTCATTGATTTAAGAAATTGAAATCAGAAATGAATATGAATGAGATTTAAGCATTCATTTGATCACTTATAGTTAATGCAATGAGTTAAACGTGTTCTTACATTTATAATGAATGATTTAAAGGATTAAAACAAAAGGTTCGTATAAATATGAATGAGATTTAAGTCATTGATTTGCTCCGTTATATTTAATCAAGTGAGATCAACTTGCCGTTTCATTCACATAGAATGGCATAAGGGATTGAAATCACAAATTCGCATAACTGCAAATGGGATCTAATCCATTAATTTGATCTTTTATAGTGAATTAGAAGATTACACTTGTTATATCGATATCGAATGATTTAAATGATTGAAATCAGGAGTTCGTTTGAATGTCAATGACATTTAGCGGTTCATTTACTCCCTTACAGTTAATCCAAGGAGTTGAACTTGTTATTTGATGATTATAGCTGATCAAATGAGTATAACTTGTTGTTGTTATATTTAGATTTAATGATTTAAGGGATTGAAGTCACAAGTTTGCAAGGCTATGAATGAGATTTAAAACCTTCATTTGATCACCTACAGTTAATCGACCGAGTTTCACATTTGGTCGCAT
>JAANDH010001555.1:0-29315 GCA_011799765.1 Nymphaea thermarum
GTAGAAGCCCTTGAGCTTTAGGCTTCCCCCACGGTCACCACCGGGGTCAATCCTCCAATCGATCTCTTGGTTTTCTAAGAATGCTTCAGAGGAAGGACTTTCATGTTATGGGTGTCAGTGTCACTCCACCGAAAGAAATTAAGGAGTCGAAGTCCAAAGCCAGAGGCATCAGTACAAGGCTTGCGCTTGTCTTCCTTCTGACAAAAGACTTGTATTGCTCGTTCAAGGAACTGAGTATCGGCTTCAAGGATATGTCAGAATAATCATCCAACTCAACAAATTAAAAAGAGCAAATTCTTACGGGCCACGAATTCAGCAAAAAGAATGTATGGCAAGGAGGTTCATGTGATAATAACAGTTTTCCATTCCTCCAATTTTCTTGATAGCAGCAATCCTCACCATTGTTTTCTTGATATAATGAACGGTTTGTTTGACATAAAAGAATATTTTGGTTTACTGCCACCAATGCTCTCTCTGTTGTAGGTGTTCGAGAAAACCAACAAACTTTCTTAATTGTGTAGGCTACATCAGGCCTTGCGAGAGAAGTAAAAGCTGGAGTTCACTTACTACACTGCAATTTGTAAGCAAGGGCAGAACAATGTCCAAAGTTATAGAAGCATAATGTGAGTGGGAGTAGGTTTAGCTCAACTCATGGAGCTGGACAACGAAGAAGGACTAAAGCATACTTCTTTGTGGTAAAATTAATCCTTGTTCAGCCCAAGATGCCTCGAGACACAAGAAGGAATGTAGAAGACCCAAATCCTGAAAGCAATAGAAAAATTTGAATTGCTAATTGTTGTGTTTCAACGATTGTCCACTCTACAATTTATAGCCTCTCTTACATTTGAGATAAGCATAGAAACTTCAAACATTTCCTAAGATCAGGATTAGTTAATCTTCCCTAAGATCAAGGTTTAGATTGATTTGCCTTATCAAGATAAAGCAAAGATCCAATACCGATGACCCATCATGCGCTAGAATATAGCAAATTAGCTAACAAAACTCCCCCTAATTTGTTATCTTCACTTGATCTTGATAACGCCAATTTTGTTGTGGAGTTCGAGAAAACGAATGCGTCCGAGTGGCTTTGTCAACACATCCGCAAGCTGCTCTTTGGTCTCCGTATGTTCGAGGGTGATATGCCCCGCTTCGACACAATCACGGATGAAGTGATATCGTGTGCCGATGTGCTTGCTCCGGTCATGGAGGACGGGGTTCTTGCTGAGCGCAATCGCAGACTTGTTATCCACCTTGAGCTCCGGTACCTGTATCTTCCGTTCCATAAGCTCCTGCAGTAGACGATGAAACCTGGTGGCTGTTTTGCATAGACCTCCTCCACCAAGTCCCCATTCAGGAATGCAGACTTTACATCCATGTGATGTACGGACCAGCCTTCATGTGCCGATAATGCCAACAGGAGCCGTACTGACTCCATGCACGCGACAAGAGCAAAGACTTCCTCGAAATCAACCCCTTCACGTTGTGCATATCCCTTCGCTACAAGTCGCGCCTTGTGCTTGGTGATGCCGCCATGTTCATCTTACTTGACCTTGAAGACCCACTTCAAGCCAATCGCGTGGTGCCCTGCAGGGAGCTCGACCAACTCCCAGGTGTTGTTCTCCTTGATGGACTTCATCTCCTCTAACATCGCTCGACGCCAAACTGGATCTCGTTCAGCCGCGCCGAACGTGGTAGGCTCCTCCGCACTCACCATATGCAACTCGTCGGTGACTTGCTCCTCATCGGGCGGGAGCCCAAGGACGTCGCTCATGAGTCTGAAACGTCGTGGTGCGCCATCATCGTCGTCGAGCTCGGCGAGTGCCTCAGTCGTTGGTGATGCAAATTACACACCTGGAGCGTGTTTCGGTGTGTTTGGTGGTGGCGACTCATGCTGCTCCCCCGCAGCTTCAACATCTCCTGAGGCAATGATTGTCTCATGCTCGATGAAGAAGTCTGCACTCGATGCATCTAACTGGCCTCCGGGATCCGCCCAATCCCAACTGGCCTTCTCGTCAAACACTACGTCGCGAGAGATGTGAACCCGACGAGCAACTGGATCAAACAGGCGATATGCCTTTGACCCTGGTTCGTAGCCAAGCAACACCATCTTCTGGCTGCGATCATCAAGCTTCTTCAGATCTGGTCGAGTGACCTTCACATGCGCGATGCAACCAAACGTGCGCAGGAAGGAGACATACGGCTTCCTCCCATGCCAAGCTTCAAATGGCGTTTTGCCATCCAAGCTCTTCGTGGGCGATCTGTTCAAGAGGAATACTGCAGTGGTGACAGCCTCTCCCCAGAACTCGAGTGGCATCTTCTTTGCCTTGAGTAAGCTGCGTGCCATGCCAACGATGGTTTGGTTGCGCCACTTGACGACACCATTTTGTTGAGGCGAATATGGTGCCGTGAGCTGCCGTGCAACCCCTCGATCTGCGCAGTACCGCTCGAACTCGATTGAAGTAAATTCTCCCCCTCGATCAGTTCGTAGTGCGCGTAGACGCCGTCCAGTCTCAACCTCCACGCTGGTTTGGAACTGATTGATGGCAGACAGTGCTTGATCTTTATTTGCAAGAAGGTATAGCCACATGTGGCGGCTGGCATCATCCACTAAGAGGAGGAAGTAGCGTTTGCCACCGTTTGTTGCTGGTGTAATGGGTCCACACAAATCGCCGTGCACCAGATCGAGCAAGTCGTCAGCTCGATGATGAGTTGCCGCCGGGAACGGAGCACGCCTCTGTTTGCCGGCGAGGCAATGGTCGCAGATCTCCTCCAGACGATTAATGACCGGGAGCCCGCGCACCATGTCATCTTGCGCCAGTTTTTTTAACGCCTCAAAGTTTAGATGCCCGTAGCGAGCATGCCACAGCCACGCTTCTTCATCTTGTTTTGCCATAAAACACAGTGGGCCTGCAATGTTCAACTTGAGCATATACAAGCGGTTTTTGGTGCGCGTTACCTTCGCCAGCAGACGACGTTCCTGATCACGGATCTTCAGCACTCCCGATCGGATCAGCACCTCGCATCCATGCTCATCGAGTTGGCCGATGCTGAGGATGCTACTCTTGAGCTTGGGAATGTAGTAGACGTTGGTGATCGTCAGATTTTCTCCGTTTTGGCATGCGAACGCCACCGTGCCACGTCCGTGAATGTCAACTACCGATCCATCACCAAATTTCACCGAGCCGGTGATGCCCGGATCCATCTCAGTAAAATGGTAGCTTTTGCCGGTCATATGGTTGCTGGCACCCGTGTCCAGGTACCACATGTCGTCGCGGTGCTTTCCTTCACATCCAAGATTCACCTGCGCGTGCGTCTCATCGAGTTTGACAAAACTCGGTGGTGGTGGCTCAACGTTGTCGGTAACGGAGCACACCTGTGCCATGAGGAGTGCTGGCTCCTCGTCATTCTCCTGGGCAAGATACGCCTTTTCGCGTTGAGGCTGCCGGCAATCTCTCGCCCAATGGCCGATCTTGCCACAGTTGTGACATTTGTCACGACTAACGTCGCGCTCACGTCTGGACTCATCACGTCCGCTATTCCGACCATTGTCGTCCTTCGCAGACCGATTTCCCTTCCAGCGGCGTCGTCCGCGGCCACCTCTCTTGCTCGACGATCTTCCTGCACCCGGCCTTTCTTTGTGACGCGTGAGCCATTCTTCCTCGGTCAGCAATAGTTTGCTCTCCTTGGAAGCCGTGGGTGGCGGTGCTTGAGAAAGACTGCGCTCGTCGGCGCCCTTCAAACGTCTGGTGATATCTTCGATGGATAGAGTGGCAAAATCGAGCATAGTCTCGATGGTGTAGACGACATGGCCGAACCTCGGTGGAGCAACCCCGAGGTACTTCTCAACAGCCTTTTGCTCGTCAACGGGTTCGCCATGTTCTGCGAGTTGAGCCAGTAGAGCGCTCAGCCGGAGTGCGAAATCCTCCGGATCCTCCCCTTCCTTGAACGCAATGGTCTCGTACTCGATCCGGAGCCTCTGTAGCTTCGATCGACATACGTGATCGGAGCCAATCCACACGGACTTGATGTAGTCCCATGCTTCCTTGGCTGTTTGCTTCAGGGCGATGGCGCGCATCATCTCCTTCGGGACCGCCTTGATGAGTGCCTCGAGCGCCGCCCGATCTTCCTGCAAATCGGCGTCGCCGTACTCAATGGCGTCCCAAAGCCCCCTTGCTTGGAGCATCACCTTCATCACGAGTGACCAATCCGTGTAGTTGTCGCGCTCGAGCATCGGGTAGGATGTACTTCCGACCTCCCGAATCGTCCTTTGGATCACCCGATTGTGACCCCGACGTGGAGCGATCGGCGAGTACGAACGTCATTCACGACCTCGGCCCTCACGGCGTGGCGACATGCTTCCCTTGTGGTTCGACATAGATGAAGATGCTGGACTGTCGCAGCTATCGCCTTCTGTTCTGGTTCAGGCAGACTGCCAGCCACTGCCAGGACCAGTCTACCTTCGGAAATTCGCCGCAGCTCAACCAGACGTCCAAAAATCCTCAAATTTGGTTTGAAGGGAGCTAAGATTCCATAGATTGGACGCCCAAAAGATCAGGTCCCAAACTGATCTCTAAGGGTCACTCGTTGAAGACTTTCTCCTTCAGCAGGTCGCGGGTTCAGGCTGAGCAGAAAACGCAGGTAGCCGCCGATTTCGCCGGAATCGGTCCTGAGGGCATATCTCCCTCAATACTTGTCGGATTTCCCTCAAACCAAGTTCAGAATCTTCGTCTGGGCGTTGGGGAGACAACCTAAGTGTCCGACGAAACTCACTCTGGTTTTCTTCAGATTTGCTTGTTATCAGACATTGGTCGGCGGCAGAACAGGGGTCCAGACTGCAGGTCGTTCAACAGTCGATTTCTCCTTCGTCGGATCTCGGATTTGACCCCGTAAAGCTTGTTGGTTCCGTCTGGATGTTGGGAGAAGGTCGCTCGAGCGGGCGGTGCAGGAGCGCCTCTGGAACGAAGGGCTTCTGCTCAGCTTCTCCTCCAGACACTGTGAAATCTCAAGGCGTAGGACACCTCAGGGAAGGGGAACTGCTTTGATACCAATTGAAAGCAATAGAAAAATTTGAATTGCTAATTGTTGTGTTTCAACGATTGTCCACTCTACAATTTATAGCCTCTCTTACATTTGAGATAAGCATAGAAACTTCAAACATTTCCTAAGATATTGCCTAAGATCAGGATTAGTTAATCTTCCCTAAGATCAAGGTTTAGATTGATTTGCCTTATCAAGATAAAGCGAAGATCCAATACCGATGACCCATCGTGCGCTAGAATATAGCAAATTAGCTAAAAAATCCTTCTTCTGCAAACTGCTGGTTGAGATGAAATTTTGTCGTTCAGGAGAAAGTGTTTTCCTTTTTTCAGTTTCACATTTTGTTCTTATAGGATTCTTGATTTGTCATGATTATTCAAGTCAATCCGATGGACCTGACTGAGGTCCTGAAACCAAGCTAGAGGCGATTGTTTTAACATATATATCAGAGCCGTTTCAAGCTTACAGACTTTTCTGAGAAACAGAAATCCCCGCACTGCTTGAACCTGCATGTACAATGTTATTGAAGGTTGCCATAAGGGGACAGTAGTTTGAACTTTGAACCACAGTAGGTTTCTACTGTTTGGTGAAGTTCTTTAAAACTTCAGGAATAATACCAATTGTTGCACAGATGCAAGTGAATACACAAAATATATTAATGAAGGCACAGTGGTAATTTACCAATGAGGTTAGATTAACTAATATTGCAGCTTTTTTGATAAATTAGTAAATAAATAAATACAAGGCAGAATAGTGCATGAATCTGGTGAGGAGCCACCACTGGTTAAGTTACCATACATATAATTAGTTAGTACTTTTGTGTCTAGTTTAGTCTTGGTAAGTGAGTGGGGCCATTACGCGTCAAGCTTCTAATCTTTTTCCTTCTTTTTTTTTTCTAGATTTCTGACAACGGATGCGATTAAAGAAAAAGTAAAAAATTATTAATTGTCTCAAATAATTTTCGTAATTTTTTTTATGTCAATATTACAAAGTCAAAGTGTCTTTTATGTGTGTCCACAAATTTAAGAAAATTGAATATCACCGGTCACATGGTTTCTTCAGTAATGTGAAAAGGGGAAGCTCCCCACTTTGGAGGCCCTCCTTCCTCCAAAGGGCCCCACGAACGTTCAACGACAGACTTGACTGGACTTCCCCTGCCGTCTAGTTTCTTTGGTCATACCTGCCGAGTTATGATGTGAAGCAGCTCTGCTTAAATCTTTCAATCTTTCTTCTCATGGCTACCTGAGGGGACAAGCCATGTCCTTCCGCCGCTTGGGTTTCTTTCTTTTCCCTGATCTTGTGATTGATCTTCTCCTGGCTTCTGCAGTCGTGTCCAATCTCAACAGTACGAATTTCTGTAGTTCTCCTTTCAACTGCAGCAACTCAACTCCAATTCTCTTCCCCTTCAGTTCTCTCAATTCTTCTTGCGGTGTCAACCTCATATCATGCAACAGGAACGTCACTACGATTCGTTTATTGGACAGCACTTTCATTGTTAAAAGAATCACATACCTGATCGTAGCATGGAAGTTTGCTACCCTGATTCGTATGAGACAAAACTTTGCTCATTACCTCAAAACTTCACCTTATCTGGAAGAATCTTTACTAGTGGTTTCCGGCTCTCTGCTGTCAACCTTACCTTCTTCAAGTGCAATTCTTCTAATGATTGGCTTCCTTTGTAAACTCTTTTAGTACGTGTTAGCATTTTCCAGATTTTTAGGAGCATAAAGAAGTGGATCAGTCATTGCTACGCTGCAGGCCTGCAAAATTTGATTGTTTCTTTAAGATACAAAGTTTTCTAACATGTAGGTGGGACCTGGGGCCACTGGCCACCATTTGGCTACCGTCCCTTCTCCCCAAATTCAGAACCCACGGCTACAAATTCTCTTGATTCTCTCAAATCTCCATCTTCAAATGCAATAGTGAAAGGAGCCAGGAAAGCGAGAAATTTTTCTGGTGAAGATTTCTCATGTTGTCTTTTAGTCCCACATCCTATATCCCAAAATTTCATTGTATACTATGGAAGATTTAGTCTTCAAAGGAAGTTTGATCTTTGCTATTGTGGCAAGAACGTGGATCCTGCTTGCCGCTGCTAAGATTGCTCCGTTAAAAGAGCGATTGCAAAGGTAAGCCAATGAGTTGCTCCGTTAAAAGAGCGATTGCAAAGGTAAGCCAATGAGTAATTTGCTCTCTATTTTTGTAGCATTCAATGGCCTATAACTTGCTGTAATCATATATAATATGGTTTTAGCTGCACCTTCTTGGGGGATCTGATTTTCACCGAAATTTCATCATCTATGCATCAAAGTTAGTTGGAGTCTAAGCTTTTCCGTATATATTATAGTCTATCAGATCAAATGTTGTGTTTAGTTAGGTCCAGTGAAGGGTGCCTTTCACAATGGGAGCGGTGCACGAGGCATGTGAGGGATCGTTTGTTTTAGCTCGAGATCAAGCTAGCTGTTTCTGCACTTATTTATGTTCATTGTCTTTACCAAAGTTGACGGCTGGCTAGATCCATCTTATGATCATCGATACTCTTTCCTGGTCATTCATGTTATACTACAAGATTTTTGCATTTGGGGGGAACTACTCTTTATAGTATGTCCCCGTAGCTTAATTGTGATTGTATTGACTATCCATAGAAAATTTTTTAACGTCTTTTCATTGATATGCAGGACGCACAGGCAAATGGAAAACCATTACAGGTACGTTCTCACAGTTTTTTCTTATATAACATAACATGTATACAGGCACATGCACATGAATAGATTAACTATGCGCAGCCCTATCTTTGTTCAACAGGGATCTCCAGCCAGCCAAACTATGCCAAAGTGAAAATGCTGCTTTATATCTTAGAATGATTAGCCCCAAATATGCAAGGAATTAAACATCACTTTAATATGAAAACAAAGACATCTCGACAGTACGAACCTCAACACGTAACTGCTGCATCTTAGCCATGAATTAAACTTTAGAAAGATAAACTATACATTTTATCAAGGAAAAGCTTAACTCTCGAGTACCAGCACCGTGAGTATAATCTTCATTTTTATTTCAACAGGTCTAGGTGCAGCAGCTTTCAGCAGCATTTTTCTGTTAGTATGTTTATTGTTCTGCTTCACTCATTCTCTTTTCCAACCGCATCCATCGGTAAAAGTTGAGAAGTTGCTGCTTGATTACCAAACTCTTACAACCATCAGATACACATATAATGACATAATCAAGATGACAAAGAAGTTCAAGCATAAACTTAGGCAGAGTGGCCATGGCAGCATCTTTCAGGGATGGTTGCCCAGCGGCACAGTAGTAGCCGTAAAGCTAATCGAAAAGTCACACAACAACAGGGAAGAATTTTGTAATGAAGTTGCCACCATTGGTAGGATCCACCATGTCAATGTGGTTCGCCTTCTTGGATTTTGCGTTGAAGGGTCTTGAAGAGCACTTGTATATGAATTCATGGCAAATGGTTCACTTGAGAAGTTTACAAACACCACAGATGTAGGCCATTGCANGAAGGAAGTTATCAGGATGTTTGAGAGTAGCACATCAAACTTGACAACTGTAGAAATTCATTTATCAAAAAATTCTCATTCTTATTGATTAATGAACTACATTGAAAGAATCTTGTTATATAATTACTCCAAGTTCAAACGTATCACTGCTAATATTACTGAGTACAGAAATTGAACATTAGGTGATTAGTAAGAATCCGTGTGTTGTTCAGATCTAGTGAGTAATTGGTCGCTATTAATGTCAATGGCTGAGTTGAATGATCCTCCTTGCTAGAAATTAGTGTTCTAACCATTTCAAAATACTTTACACATCACACCTCAAATTTTAAGCTTTCTTTTCTTTTTTTTTTTATGTTTACTTGGAGGAAACTGCCTCCAACAGAAAACCCTTAGGTTGAGTTTGATAACCTTGGATTTAAGATCCGAGGCTGCATAAAAAGGTGCATTTTGGGAGATCCTCAGTTTGGATCTCAATAGCATGGACTTAAAATAAGGTTTCGAGTTTTTTTGTTTTGCTTTGGGGTCTATGTAGACCTATGGTACATACTTCAACTCGATTGTCGCACTTACCATTGTTTGCAGTCTTGATGAAACCTTTCTGATCATGATTTTTACATATTTTTGAATGGTAAAAAAATTTTATATAACCACTATAAGGTGATTCGGTCATACTACATTCCTGCACTTCACCGATGCATTGGAGCACGACAATGACCTCATTATTTGAAAGACTAACTCCTTTAATGTGAAAAACCAGCTCCTTTAATGTGAACCACGTTACTGTCCAGTTGTGCTACATCACTTGAAGCAGAGTTTTAAACTTTCTTTCTTTTCTTTTTTTTTTAGAATAGGGTAAGACTTTCAAATTTGGTTTGAGTCACACCTAGTAAATATCTTACTTTGCAAGGGGTCATTATCACAGACAATTGCGGATCGAGTTTCCATCTGGCACAGTTGAGTAAATATTTCTCCATCCGATATACTCACATTTATATATCCCGATTAAAGGTATGGATTAAGCATGTAGCTTTTGATATGAAATAGGCCATCGACACGGTCAAGTCACTTGGTTTAACCAAGTTTAAGCTGCCCAGGTATTTTTGGAACTCCAAACGAGTTTGGTCCTGAAACCAAGCTAGAGGCGATTGTTTTAACATATAGATCAGAGCCTTTTCATGCTTACAGACTTTTCTGAGAAACTGAAATCCCTGCACTGCTTGAACCAGCATGTACAATGTTATTGAAGGTTGCCATAAGGAGACAATAGTTTGAACTTTGAACCATAGTAGGTTTCTACTGTTTGGTGAAGTTCTTTAAAACTTCAGGAATGATACCAATTGTTGCTCAGATGCAAGTGAATACACAAAATATATTAATGAAGGAGGAGTGGTAATTTACAAATGAGGTTAGATTAACTAATATTGCAGCTTTTTTGATAAAATAGTAAATAAATAAATACAAGGCAGAATAGTGCATGAAGCTGGTGAGGAGCCAACACTGGTTAGGTTACCATTCTTTTAATTAGTTAGTACTTTTGTGTACAGGTCAAATGGAAAAATTGAGCTTTCTGAAAAGCAATCTTATCTGTGTTCGTAATGCAATATTGGGGTCTGAACTAGTTTACTATTGGTAAGTGAGTGGGGCCATTACCGGTCAAGCTTCTATTCTTTTTCCTTCTTTTTTCTTTTCTAGATTTCTGACAACGGATGTGATTAAAGAAAAAGTAAAAAATTATTAATTGTGTCAAGTAATTTTCATACTTTTTTTATGTCAATATTACAAAGTCAAAGTGTCTTTTATGTGCGTCCACAAATTTTAGAAAATTGAATATCAACGGTCACATGGTTTCTTCAATAATGTGAAAAGGGGAGGCTTCCCACTTTGGAAAGGTGTATGATAGGATAAAAGATAATGTCAAATTGGGCCCCTGAATAATAATAATACAACAAAGAGCCATCCACACAGTCTTTTCTCTTCCAAGAGGACCGAGGTGGCAGAAGCCAATCATTAGAAGAATTGCACTTGAAGAAGGTAAGGTTGACACCAGAGAGCCAGAAACCACTAGTAAGGATTCTTCCAGAGAAGGTGAAGTTTTGAGGTGATGAGCAATGTTTTGTCTCATACGAATCAAGGTAGCGAAAATTATTGGACGCCCTTTCTTTCGCTCTCTGTCTCTCTTTCTTTAACACCCAACACACGGACGCATGCGCGCACACACACACAAAGGCTTTTAATCGTGTGACTTGTTGGATTCTTAGAATCGGTGGGATAAATTTTCCCTCCGCCTTATTCCAGAAATTTTTTCCATGGCAAAAAATTCCATGGTTAGATTTGAGTTGTTTTTAGGTGTTAATGGTATGTTTTTTAGAGTTTAAAATTTAATCTAATAAAATTTTCCATGTTTAAGAAATAGTTGAAATATTTTGTAGAAATATTTTTTGGAGTTACCAAATACAACCTGAATGAGTTGTGAAAAATTTTGCTCCATCCTTATTACAGGATTTTTTCCATGGTAAAAAAATGCATGGATTTATTTTCTGTGTGCATGAAATGCACCCTTAATGTTTGAACTTTCAAATTTGAAGATGTTTTGACAATTGTTTCGGCTTTCAAAGGTTATCACTTTTATATTTTTGAAATAGTTTTGTACTATTTAAAACTTTGTAAAACTTTATAAATGTTTTTTTCCTTTAAAAACTCTCATTTTTTTACAAATTTAACGACCATCCAAACTTCGCAATTCAAACATTTCTACATACTAACATTTTCATTCTACAAAATTTAACTTTCACATGGTTCCTAAACATCTCAACTTTTTGCAGCAACATGTTAAAGCTTTTAAAATTTTCAACATTTTAATACATTTTTCAATTTTTAAAACTTTTGCAAATGTTTTTTTTAAGCTTGTGTTTGTACGATGGTCACAAAACTTCATTCTTAAAAGTAAGTGAATATTCTAGTCTCCTTACATTTTTCCACAAAAAATGTTATTTTGTGTGTGTTCTTCAAAATTTCAAAAACTGATTAAGAAATAAGTCTTGGTAAAATTTGATTTTGCACAATGACTTTTTTAAACACATCATCCAAATGTTACTTTATATAGATTCTTTTAAACTTCATCAAGAGTTATTTTATTTAGATTTTTCAAACCATTTCAAATTTTATGAAAATCACAACTTTAACAAGTCTTACAAACTTAAAACTATTCTAACGTGAAATTTTCAAAATTTTCAAAAGCTCAAAACACTGTTAAATTTTTGAAGCATTGCAGTATTTGAAAATTGAAATTTATGTGAGTTTGATAAAGTTTTTCTAGTTTTACGAAACTCTTGCATTTCCCACTATTTTTAATTTACAAAAAACTCATCTTTTGTAAGTTTTGTAAAATCATGAACATTTCAAAAGCTTAACATACCCATTAATTTTTTAAAATTTTATTAGTATGATTTAGAATCCATCACATTTTTACAGTTTTGAGAGATTTTTGTAATGTTTAAGCTTTTCAAAACAAATATTTTATCAAAGTTTTTGCTAAAATTCTTCACACTACTTGGAGAATTGTTAAATCTAACAATTACTTTTGTTTTAGGATTTTTTTTGACATGTTATACAAACACGTCAAACTTTTTGAAGAATTTATAAAATTTCTAGTAAACATTTGTAAACATTTTTAGATTGCTTCTTATCTTAATAAACTCAAAACTTTCACAAGGTTTATAAACTTATACTTTTCACATATAAACATTTATAGTATTATCATTTCAATTTTTTTTCTTGTGTTATAAACTTGTTCCCCTTCTTACACTTTCAAAGGAGATGCAAACTTTTGGACTAACGTGACAAATTTTAATGTTAATTTTTTTAGCACTTTCAAAATATTTTCATTTACATGGTTAACAACTTTAGTAAGCTTTTAAAATTTGAAACATTCTTTGATATTTGAAAAAAAACCATATCTTGCTTCTAACTCAAATAGTTTCTGAACTTTTTAAGCAATTTTGGCAATGATTTTGGCTTTTATAAATCACACATTTGTAAATGTTTTTGTGAAAATTTTTCCACTACTTGAAATTTTTATAAGCTTACAAGTAAAATTTTACCACTTTATTAACTTTTTGAAAGCTTTTTCAAATGCAATTTCAAACTCATAAAATTCCATACACTTTTGAGAGATTTTGACTGCAATTTTGACTTTTCTAAGTTAACACTTTTTGGAAATTTTCTAGTGAAATTATTTAAACTATTTGAAATTTTGTTAAACATCGAAACATGTTTTTTCATATCTTAGAAGAATTGTTATGACACCAAGTAGGTTCCAGCATTCGTTTCTTTAACGTCTAAACATTTCGTGTTTGTTCCGGTGTTAGGAGAAGATCTATTTTCACATGATACTAAATACATTAGACGTGTTGTGTTGGATTGGATTTTGAATACTTGTGCAACAATGAGAACGATTTCCATATTAGGTTGCTCCTACAGATTAAAATCAAGGGATATTTTGGTCATTTTGGGAGAATTTTTTTTTATATAATACCATTTTTTGACTTTATAGGGGATCTCTTCCATTTAGTTAGTAGGGACATTTTAGTCATTTATTTCTCTTAACACCGGGTCCCAAAATGGTTATAGATAAAGCAAAAGTATATGTCTTTTGTCTCTTTGCCCATATAATCAATTTCATTTGTCACTTCAAATTTTGTTGTGACCATTTCTGAAAATTTTGCATATCCTTAATGTCAAAGACTCCGAGAGACTTTAAAACCAAAAATTTGAATTCATATTCCTGTCTACTATGTTTTTCAGAATTTTCACTAGAGTCAAACTAAATTTTTAAAAATATTTACCTACTTCTCAAAAATTCGGTGGGGGATGGAACATGGTTCCTCTCAATTAAATTAAATGGTAGCCATGTCCTTTCCTTTCTATGTAAATATGGAAATAAAAATCTAATTTAACATTAGGTACCCCTAGGTTAACAGTGAGAAGTAGCATTGTAAGACGCTCATTTCAACAATTTGGTGATTCACTCGAAGATGATGTGAATTACTAGATTTGAAAAATGCCTGATCATTTTTTTAAATTTTTTAATCCAATGAAAGAGTTGAGATTGTTCATAATCCTTCTAGTATCTACGTGTCCTACATCTTTCTCTTTTCCTCTCTCTCTCTCTCTCTCTCTCTCTCTACATATATATATATATATATATATATATATATATATATATATATATATAATCACTGAATTTTCTCATCCAGATTTAAATTGAAAAAACATATGACCTCTTACAAGTAGTCATGATTAGATAAATGTATGGATGACAAAAAAAAATTCACCCCCTTATAATAAGAGAGGGAGAGAGAACTAAATCAGCTGGTTTAAAACTATCATTAAAAATTCTAAGCAATGGGAGAATTACCAACGGTCAATGCTACAGTAATACTTTATTGTTCTTTTAATGGCTGTTTTTTGCATTCCGATCAATGAGTTATATATTTTACGATTTGAAGACTGTAACCCAACCAACGATGTTATGTATTTGTCGTGAGAAGAATATTTTACTTATTACAGCGGTGAAATATTTTATCTCAAACCACACTTTGTTAATAATTTCACATGTGACTAATTTTTTTCGATTGGTGTCACCTTTTCTGTCAATTTGTAGACAAATTTTCGTTTTTAAGCATAAACAAAAATACTAGTGGAAGTAAAAATGGCTGCTCATCTAGTCAAAATCTTTTTTTCTGTAGCATAGAGCTGAAAAGATCCGTAACATGATACAACTTAACGCGAGGTCCATTTTTTGTCGACCACCGTTGCAAGAATCATTGCCGAGTCGGCAAATTGACTGATTCACATTTTGGCTGAATCGATATGAAAGAATGTTAAAACATTTTCAAAAAAATAATGAAAGCTGTAAAAAATAATTAAAAACATAAGAAACTTGTAATAATCCTAAAAAGATTTAAAAAGTGACACATGCTACTTTTGAAGTGGGTTGCTTGGAAGAGTCGACCACCCAAACATTCTGTGATTTTGCTATATATATATATATGGCCTCATGTGGGGAACACAAGTTGAGCAATATGCATAACAGATGATTGAAGTATAAAACTGGTCATTAAACCGAATTGAAGTTCATTAATGGTAAACCCACCTCATGTGCACCCTTTTATGCGAAAAGACAGCACCCTGCCCCATCAAACACCCTTTTAGGAAGAGAAAAGAAAAAACAGAGTAACTTTTTAAAGTGAAAAAAATCACTTCTTGTTTTGGTTGAGGAAACAAGAACTGCTCAAGATTGTGGTGAATTTACTCCAACATCATTGCAGTTAATATTTTCATTATTAACATTTTTTCTATATGTGTATATATTATATATATATTTTCTATATGTTATACATAACAATATATATTATATATCTAAATGTCAGCTTGCAATAAATAGCAAAACAGTGAAAAAAAAAGAACTCTACTTCTATACAAAAGCACCATATTTTAACGTATTCAATTTCCATACAAAGGAAAAAGTATCAAACTATTATAGTTTATGCAAGTGTCATATTTTAAGAGCTTAGTCATTGTTGATTTCAACCATTATATACATGCAATCTACACTCAGATGCAACTTTACATAAGCTACCAAACTATGCCTGTGATATTGTTGAAACGACAAGTTGTTCTATTCAAGGGCAGATCTTTGCAATTACTCTAATACGTGCAAAAAACAAACATTGTTTTTGAAAAAAACCATTTTATGTGGAGAATCTCAGCTGATAAGTGTCGCCTTGCAATATAGAGCAAAACCGTAAATAAATGAATGTATTATATTTTTATACAAAGAAAAAATGTATTAAACATTATAGTTTATGCAAACACTATATTTTATTGCATTATGTTTCTATACAAAGAAAAAAGTTGCAAACAATTATAACTCACGTAAACACTACATTTTAAGAGAGTGGTCCTCTATGAAAGTTGCATATAGATCTTGTCTAATGTGAAACCAGTGGAGGCTTTCTTTTTCTTGAGATTTTGAATTTATTGATTAGTTAGTGCAGAATAAAAGAGAGAGAGAGAGAGAGAGAATGGCAGCTCTTTTCCCTGCCATAGAGAGAGAAACTAGCTCTTCCATGTCGTTGGCAGTAATTAGTGGCAAGTGGGTGCTCCTAGCTCTCCCAAGTCATTGTCTATGATGGAAGGCAAGTAGGGTGTGCAGCAGGGGTAAAAAGGAGATTTAAAAATTAAAAAGACGTAAAAGCCTCAAATGTGTATGATGTCCGATATTGCCGAATGGTAAAAAAGACATTATAAACCATTGTTAAAAATGTTATGGAATATTGTTTTAAATAATTATTAATGCGGCATAAGATAGCCTTCCATCTAACATATTTGAATCTTTATACATAGGCATACTAGATCAATTCTACGATGAGAGATTTATTGATTATTTGGTTGTCGATTTATATCTATCCTTATGGTCTGTGCGTCCTTTGTCTGTCAGCAACTTGCATTTGAATTCTCTTAACATGATAAACAAAAGCAAAACATTGTTTGTCCCGACTGCCGAATATGGTGGGCCGGCCGTCACTCTCCAAGATGAATGGCCAGCATTTTTTATTTAAAAAATTTAATATATCAATAAAACTAAAAAAATATTAAATCATTTTGACACGAGCAACCTCCAAGTCCCTATCTTCTGCAATTATATATATATATATGTATATATATATATATATTAAAGAGAGAGACAGAAAATTGGACTTTTGAATTAATCACTAGCCAGCTCATACTGCACTATCTCCTCCTCCTCCTTTTTGTACTTTGGTTTTTCTTTGAAATATTTTTTATACGTTCAATCATTTGAAGCATTTGTTACATGCACACAACTTTCTTTCTTTTTTCTTCAAATTTCTTGATTATGATGAAAGTTCACGCTGTTGGGGTGAGTATTTAGTTAATTTGAAAAATTTCCTTCAAACTAACCAGTGTTACTGCTATTTTTTTTCCATTACCATTATAATTCTTGGGAAACAATGTGTATTGCAAATGTGCGTTGGCCATATTGGGGCTTACCGGTAAGAGATCAAATAAAAATTTAAAAATTATATTAACATAATTATATTAATAAGCCTTATATTTAGCAATGTTTGGCGGAAGTGAATGTCCTTTCTCATATCACTACTTGACAATCAAACAAATCTATTTTTGCTTCCTAAAAGTCAAGTTTGGTGGCTCGATTGAGTTATGACGACAAGAAATTTAGGGTAATTGATTAAGGGAATTAGGTGTTTAAAACAAATTTATATTGAGTGGATTATACATTTATTGTTTGAGTGCATGAATGGTATTAATAAGAATTTTTCTTTTTTTTTTTAAATAAAAAATTATGTAATCTTTCTATTTCCATACAAAGGAAAAAGTATCAAGCAATTATAGGTCATGCAAGTGCCATATTTTAAAAGCTTGGTCATGGTTGGTTTCAACCATTATATACACGCAAGGTACACTCGATGCAACTCTACATAAGCAATCAAATCAAGCATGTGATGTTGTTGAAATGGCAAGTTGTTATATTCAAGGGCTGATCTGTGCAATTACTTTAATACGTACAAAAAACAAACATGGTTTTTGATAAAAACTGTTTTAAGTGGAGAATCTCAGCTGATAAGTGTCATCTTGTAATACATAACAAAACCGTAAGTAAATGAATACATTCTATTTCTATACAAAGAAAAAATGTATTAAACATTATAGCTTACACAAACACTATATTTTATTGCATTATATTTATATTCAAAGGAAAAAGTTTCACAATTATAACTCACGCAAGCACTACATTTTAAGAGAGTGGTTCTCTTTGAAAATCTCCAACCTTTTTAGACACACAATGTGTATTGAGTTGCTACTTTGTATAATCCAGCAAACAAACATGCAATATTGTTGAAGCGTTGAAAAAAGGGAAGAGGGACATTTGAAAGGGAGAGGAAGAGGGGTTGAATAGCTCACATATGTGAGAGAGAGAGAGGTCATAATTATGAGAGGCAAGCCCAAAAAAAGAGAGAAAGAGGAACAGTTAAAAGAAAGAGTGCACAAGAGAGAGAGGGAGAGGAGAAACATTGGAAACCACTAGAGGAGTATTGGAAATTTAATGCTTTTTGAATTTTACAACCGGCTTAGTTTTTACAACCATGCCATTAAATAAACCTGCCAAAGTTGAAAGGTGGAAGGTGGTACATGCTTGTTTGACTTATGACTCGATTGAGTAAAAAAAGTCATTGCCGAGTCACACCAAATTTTGTGCACAAACGAGTCGCCCTACTGGGCTGACCTGGTAGGGATTCAAGCCAAGATAGTTGAGTCAACAAGCCGATTTGGTGAGTTTTAAAACGCTACCAAAAAGAATACGAATCAGGACAATTGACCACTTAGTTGGCCCCTTTATAAGTTCTCCAAGACTACTCACAGTTTTACGTACAAGACTAGATTTTCACAGTAAAAAATTAAAAAAATAGAAAAGTAAAATTTTATGTTATCTGAATTTAGCAAATATATTGCATAAATGATTTGAAATAGTTTGGAAAATAAAAACAAATGAAACAGTGCACTAGAAATACATTCAAAAGGACTTATAAAAGAAGGTTGGTGACAATATGGTGAGATTATCTCAAGCAATACTTTTTCTTGAAAATATTGTGAGATTTTCACTTTAAGATGGATTATGCTGTTTTTATCGATAAAAACATGACTCTTAAAATATTGTATATATTTATGATTACGATTTGTGTATACTAGTAAACAAATGGTGAAAATGTACACCAGTTTTAACCTTTTTAACAAGTTAATTTTGTGATGTTTTTAGACCCAGATTGCAGATCTTTTGCAATATTATCCCTGATTTGAGGTGTGACGTGTAAAGTATTTTGAAATGGTTAGAACACTAATTTCTAGCAAGGAGGATCATTCAACTCAGTCATTGACATTACTCACTAGATCTGAACAACACATGGATTCTTACTAATCACCTAATGTTCAATTTCTGTACTCAGTAATATTAGCAGTCATACGTTTGAACTTGGAGTAATTATATAACAAGATTCTTTCAATGCAGTTCATTAATCAATAAGAATGAGAATTTTTGATAAATGAATTTCTACAGTTTGACAAATGAATTCTGGACCTTCAAAAAGTTCAAAATATTTCTCAATGTTAAAAGGGAAACAAAATATTTGATTGGGGAAAGTATCACAAAATATCATGTATACGTTGGCAAAATATTGCACAAACTGGTGAAGAGTTCAGAGTAAATGCTGCCAGCATTTTTTCATCTTCCCAAACTTCTTAAAGTTCCAAACTAGTAACCAGAATATGTAGATGAAGAGTCAAGAGGATTCAACCTCTTAAAATTTGGTGTTTGCATAAACTATGAATGTTTGATGCTTTTTTCTTTGCATATAAATAGAATGCATTAAAATACGTATGGTATGTGCATCAGTCGTAATTATTTGGTACTTTTTTTTCTTTGCATACAAATAGAATGCATTAATTATTTACACTTTCGATATGCATTAAAAGCCAACACTTATCAACTGATGTTCGCTACTTAATATCAATTTTATTAAACATGTTTACTTTTGCAAATATTTGAGTAATTGTGTCATCCACTTCTGAGTAGTGCAATTTGTCATTTCAACAATATTACATATTTATTTGTTAGATTATACAAAACTGCGTTCTAGTGTATGTTTCATGCCTATAATGGTTGGGGGAATTTCAACAACACCCAACTTCTTAAAATATAGTGCTTGCCTGAGTTGTAATTGTTTGATATTGTTTCCTTTGTATAAAGATAGAATGTATTAAAATATTGAGCTTGCATAAGATATAATTGTTTTAAAACTTTTTTCTTTATATAGAAATAGATTGAATTAATTATTGGTCACTATTTTTTTGACTATTACAAGCCGATATTTATCAATTACTGTTTTCCACTTAAAACCATTTTTATAAAAAATCGTGTTTGTTTTTGCACGTATTTGAGTAATTGCATCTCTCTCCCTTTGAGTAGTGCACTTTTGTCATTACAACAATGTCACTTGCTTAGTTTGCTAGTTCATATAGCGCTGCATTTGAGTTTATATTGTCTATTTACAATGGTTGGAGAATTTGAAGAGCACCAGCCCCTTATGGTACTTGCGTAAGCTATAAATGTTTTATACATTTTTATTTGTATTGAAATAGACTACTTTAAATATGGCGATACTTTTTTTTCTTTGTAGAGAAATAGAAGACATTCATTCTTCATGGTTTGCTGTGATTGTAAAATCCAACATTTATCAACTGACTTTTGCTACTTAAAAGTCAAAATTATCAAAAACTGTTTACTTTTTACAAATATTTGAGTAATTGCACAGTCCACCTTTGAGTAGTGCAAATTGCACATGTTGGTTTGCAAAATTATACAAAGTTCCATTCAAGTGTACATTGTGTGTCTATAGTAGTTGGAAAATTTCAATGAAGACCATCCTCTTAAAATATAGTGCTTGCGTGATTTATAATCGTTTGATATTTTTTCTTCCTCTGCAAATATAATGCATTAAAATATGGTGCTTTCGTAAGCTATAATTGTTTGATACTTGTTTTCTTTATATAAAAATAGAATGCATTTGTTCATCACGGTTTTGCTATGCATTGTAGACCGACACTTATTAGCCAATGTTCGCCACTTAAAACCATTTTTATCAAAGTCATGTTTATTTTTTGTATGTATTTGAATAATTACACCTCCCTGCCCTTGAGTGTGCAACTTGTCAATAATACCACAAATTTAGTTTGCTAGCATATATAGACTTGCATCCCAACGTACAATGTGTATAATGGTTGAAGAATTTCAACAATGACTGACCTCTTAAAATATGTTATTTATATATATAAACTACAATTGTTTGACATTTTTTTCTTGCTACGAAAATAGAATGCATTAAAATATTCATTTGCATAGGTTATAATCGTTTGATTGTTTTTTTCTTATATTGCAATAGAATGCATTTATTTTTGAAAAAAAATTTTCTATGCATTACAAGCCAACACTTATCAGCTGAGTTTCGACATTTAAAATAATTTTTGTTAAAAACTATGTTTACTTTTTTGTAAATATTTCATTACTTGTGTCTCTCGACCTTTGAGTAGTGGCGGCTTGTCATTTCAACAATATTGCAAGTTTGTTTGCTAGATTATACAAAGTAGCATCTCAACGCACATTGCCTGTCTATAAAGGTTGGAGAATTTCAAAGAGAACCACTCTCTTGAAATGTAGTGCTTGCATGAGTTATAATTGTTTGAAACTTTTTTCTTTGTATAGAAATATAATGCAATAAAATATAGTGTTTTTGTAAGCTATAATGTTTAATACATTTTTTCTTTGTATAAAAATAAAATGTATTCATTTACTTATTGCTATGTATTACAAGACGACACTTATCAGCTAAGATTCTCCACTTAAAACAGTTTTTATCAAAAACCATGTTTGTTTTTTGTACGTATTAAAGTAATTGCACATATCAGCCCTTGAATAGAATAACTTGTCATTTCAACATCACATGCTTGATTTGATTGCTTATGTAGAGTTGCATCCAAGTGTACCTTGCGTGTATATAATGGTTGAAACCAACCATGGCCCAGTTCTTAATATATGGTACTTGCATAACCTATAATCCGTTGATACTTTTTCCTTTTGTATGGAAATAGAAAGATTACATATTTTTTTATTTAAAAAATAAGAAAAATTCTTATGAATACCATTCATGCACTCAAACAATAAACGTATGGTCCACTCAATATAAATTTGTTTTAAACACCCAATTCCCTTAATCAATTACCCTATATTTCTTGTCGTCATAACTCAATCGAGTCACCAAACTTGGCTTTTAGGAAGCAAAAATAGATTTGTTTGATTGTTGGGTAGTGATATGAGAAAGGACATTCTCCTCCTCCAAACATTGCTAAATATAATGCTTATTAATATAATTATGTTAATATAATTATGTTAATATAATTTTTTAATTTTTATTTGATCTCTTACGAGTAAGCCACAATATGGCCAATGCACATCGGCAAAATACATTGTTTCCCAAGAATTATAATAGTAATGGAAAAAAATAGCAGTAATACTGGTTAATTTGAAGGAAATTTTTCAAATTAACTAAACATTCACCCCAAGAGCGTGAACTTCGTCATAATCAAGAAATTTGAAGAAAAAAGAAAGAAAATTGTGTGCATGTGACGAATGCTTCAAGTGATTGAACGTATAAAAAATATTTGAAAGAACCACATATCTGTTGCTAGGCGGTTGTCCCCTAAATGTCTATTTCTCTCAGTCTCTGTAAATGGGACATGTAGATTGCAATCAATGTTCCATATGCACATTTAGCTTTCGGTTGTTTAGGCACAGAAATTGCTACACTGGTCATTTACTTTTCCAATTCTACTTTCTGAAAATAGTAATGTTGTAGAAACATATCTTAAGTGATTTCGGTTTGGCCAAAAAATATGTTGTGTTGCCAAGTGTCGTATCATATTGTACTCATTGAACTGACTCATCACATTCACAGCGAAGGCAATATCAGGTCTAGTGAGAGTAAGATAAATCAATTTCCCCACAAGACGTTGATATCTTCTCTTGGCCTCTTAACAAAGAGGCTCCCCATCTCTAAGACTCAGCTTATGGCGAACATCTAGAGGAGTAGAAGTTGGTCTACACCCCAGTTTCCCGGTCTCCTTTAACAAATCTAGAGTCTACTTCCGTTGATTTAGCATAAGGCTAGTACCAGACCTAGCAATTTCAATGCCAAGGAAATATTTTAATTTACCAAGGTCCTTGAAATCAAACTCGATCGCCAACAGTTTCTTTAACTTACTTATTTCATCTTCATCATCACATGTGACAATCATATCATCAATATATACCAACAGAATAGTAACTTTTTCTCATTCCTCTTTACAAAGAGTGTATGATCTCCATTCCCTTGATGATATCCATATTGTTTCATTACAAGTTTAAGTCGTTCAAACCATGCTCGAGGAGATTGTTTGAGCCCATATAGAGCTTTTCTTAGCTTGCAACATTTTTCAGGTTCCTCATATCCTGGAGGCATACACATATATACTTCTTCTTCAAGTTCTCCTTTGAGAAATGCATTCTTGACATCAAGTTGGTACATCTTTCACTCCTTTATCACAGCTAAGGATATAATGACTCTAATAGTCTTCATCTTCGCAACGGGCGCAAAGGTCTCCAAGTAGTCGATTTCATATTTCTGACTGAACCCCTTGGCAACAAGTCGAGCTTTATATCTGTCTATATTCCCATCTGACTTATACTTAATGGTGTAAACCAACTTTGATCCTACCTAATGAGCGACTTCAAGAATCTTTACCACCTCCCATGTCTTGTTTCTGTTCAAGGCTTCCACCTCTTCTTGCATTGCATAAGTTCACTTGGGATCACTCTGAGCCTCAACAACATTCCTAGGAATCATAGCCAAAGAAAGAGAAGATACAAAACATTTGTAGTCCTTGCTCAGTCCAGAATACATAGTTAACAATAGGATGTTGAGTGCATGACCTAACACCCTCTCGCAGGGCGATGAGAAACTCTTCACTTGCAGCAACAGTCTGAATGTCTTCTTCAACTTGTTTTTCCCAAGCATGACTTGGATCATCGAGGGAAGGACTAATTGGATTGGGAGTAGAATTCTCACCACCTGTCACCTCATCTGTACAGACTCTTCGCCTAAAGTAAACTTGCCCAAAACGGTGACAATGTTCCTCCTTAGTCCTAGTAGAACCCCTTTCATCACTACGTTCCTCCTCAGTCCCAGTAGAACCCCTTTACTCTTCTGCTTGACTCTCCTCCCACCTATAGTCCAGGAAATCTGTGAACTGAATATCTTGACTCGGAGAATACTCTTCCCTTGACATAGACTTCTCCCCCTAAAGGGAATTCTCACCAAAATAGGAAGCATGTTCAAGGAAAGTGACATCTTTGGTAGCATAGGCACGACCAGTGGAAGGGTCCTGATACTTGTACCCTTTTTGAGTGGAAGAACAACCTAGAAATATGCCCTTAATAGACCTGGGATCAAGCTTTTTAATATGAGGACTATGATTGTGAATAAAGCAGACACAACAAAAAACTCTGGGTGGAAGAGAGAAAGGTTCACGACTCTCCAGTAACATAGAATGAGGCATCTGCCCATTCCACACCCGACTAGGCAGACAGTTGATAAGATATACATTGGTCAACACAGCATCTCCCCAATACTTTTTTGGAACATGACGTTGAAAAAGAAGAGCCCCAGTCATATTCAATAACTAGCGATTCTTTCGTTCAGCAACTCCATTTTGAGGAATATAACTACATGAAGTCTAATGAACAATTTCCTTTTTTTCGAAAGAAGCTATCAACAGACTGTCACGTATATTCACAAGCATTGTTAGACCGAAAGGTCTTAACAGATGCTCTATATTGAGTTTCCACATAAGTAATGAAAGTTTCTATGACAGTAGGAACTTCACTACGGTCTTGTAGCAAGTAAACAATGGTGTTCCGAGAACAACCATCTATAAATGTGATAAAATACTGAAAACCATGACAAGAAGGAATTCTCGAAGGTCCCCACACATCAGAATGAATCATGGCAAACACCTTATTAGAACGATGGATAGACACATGGTATGAAGCCCTAACATGTTTTGCCAGGTGACAAACATCACAAGACACCATAGTCATATCTAACCTAGAACACAAATAAGGAAATAACTGTCTGAGAATTCCAAAAGGAAAGTGTCCAAGGCGCTCATGCCAACGCAGAATCGATTGAAGGGAGTCCTCTCTACTCTTTGTTGTTTTGCTGGTGGCACACGCATAGGTAAATAATATAGCCCTTCATAAAACAAACAAATCCCGATCCTCTTCCCTGTCATCAAGTCCTGCAGAACACAACGATCAGCAGAAAAAATAAGTTCACAATTCAACTCTTTTGTAATCTTGGTAACCGACAAGAGGTTCAAGGGAAAATGAAGAACATGTAGAGCATTGTAGACTAAGAACTTGTTCAAAAGTGAGAGATTCCTTTTTCCAGCCACACAAATAGAGGAACCATCAGCAATAGACACTTGTTCCTTTCTGACGAAAGCTTATACCCATAAAAGACCTTAGGATCGTCAGTCATGTGGTGGGTAGCAACACTGTCAATAATCCACTCCCCCATATGAGAATCTGCCACCACGTTGGGTTCACCAAAGCAAAAGGCTTAACCAAGAAACATAACCAAGAAACAGGCACAAAGAAGAAACAGCAAACAACAACCAGGAACAGCAGACGGGACGATGCTGGGTGGTGACGAAGGAAGGGAGCAGTGAAGTCAGGCGACAGATCTCCATGAGCTTCATGGGCAAGAAGAGAACAGCGGCAACCGACACACACCAGACGACGACATACAACAAGGGAGGCCTCAGGCAACAACAATGGAGCACAAAATGGGGGGCGACAGTGAGCGCTGATCGATGGACGATGCTAGGCGCTGACAGATGCTGAACAATGGAGCACAAAATGGGGGGCGATGGTGAGCATTGATCGATGGACGACACTAGGCACTGACAGATGCTGAGCAACGGGGACTTAGGGCGACGACAGAGAAGGCAAAGCTGGGCTGCACTGGCAATGGAGCACGTCGGGCGTGAGCTGGGCAACGATGTTGGGCTGAAGCCAAAAACCAGCAGCAAGAGAAGCCAGAATCAACGGCAACAGTGGAAATGACGGCGACGGCAGCGGCACGGTGGTGGTGGAACAAGGGCAGCGAGTGATGGAAATGTTAGGGCCGGAACTTTACGGCTGGCAAAAACTTTTCCAAACGAGTCACTGGCTCTGATACCATGTAGAAACAGTAAAAGCGAGAGAACGAGAATCAAACACAGATGTAACGTGGAAAACCCCTCAACTAGAGGGAAAAAACCACGAGTGAGGAGGACTGGTGCCCACTAGCAACCAGACACTTTCTCTCACAAACTTTCATTCATACCCAAAAATTAGGGTTACAAAGATATAAGTAGAGCCTCAACACGCCTAAACAGGAGCATACACTAGACCGGGTCTAGACCCAGACCCGTACATTAAAACACGTCAACGGCAGGAAACAATTTAATAAGAATTTTATAACTTCGGTCCAAAAATTCTGAAATTTTGGGAGTGTCAAGTTCAATACCTAACTTTGACCCAAAAACCATACAAAAGTCGGTCAGTAACCTCTGCAAAATCACTGGTGGAACTAGCAGTTTTGTGCAGTTTGAGGAAAATAAGAGTCCAATAAGTGGGAAGTCAGATCGAACACAGGGAACAAACAGATATTAAGATAGACCAAAAAATGCACATTTACTACCTCAAATAGAAACAAGTCAAAAGGTTCTTCAAGAGTGATGCTACTAGTTTAATTACAAAAGTTGAAAAATAAACAATTCCTAAAGTGTGGTTGCTTGAAAGGGCAACTCTGTGTCAATTTAGATCTTTGACTTGTGCTCCAACTCCTCCACTGAATGCATTCGCCCTTAAATTTCTCCAAAAGTGCCTACGGCTGCAATGACCAACTTGAAAAAAAAATGAGAACAAAGAAAAACAAGGGCATAAACCTAGAGCTTAGACCCACTCACGAGCAAGAACTCTAAGCTCAACTAATAAACACTTTAAAACGATATACAAAAAATAACCAAAATCCTTACTTGAAATCTATGTTCTCTAAATTAATTGGACCTAAATATAAACAAATTTGAAAGACCGTAAAAGAAGCCTACACGACACTTACTTAAGATGTCATATCACACCCAAAATCCTAACTCATTTCAGGTAAAAGATAGACAAATTGAAACTTGTTTGGTTTCTGCAAGCAATCTAATTTCTGCACATATATGTAAATTTCTCTAGCAAAAATTCTTGGTGTTCAGCATCAACTTTGCAACCACTGGGTCAGATCAGATTCCCTACAATAAAATAAACTAAACCCAAGGGATAAGTCTTGGGAAGCAAAAAAAATCAATCATCAAATGTTAAAGTCACCCAAACATCCACAGTTTTGGAATAGAATTCTGCAACAATCTCTATAATTGTAGGAGATTTCTGGTGTAGAGGGTGTGGTTTCGAGCTCTCGGGCAATGTATATGCATAACACTTGGCTTCCTACCAATTATGACAAGCTAACAAACAAAAAACACAAACAAACAATGTCAGGATTTGCATGTCTTTGTGTGAACTTTTGCAGCCAACATTAGTTTCTGTTTCAGCCAAAAATTTATGTAAACTCACTCAAATCAAATTGGATGCCACAACTTTATTGGGAACTCAAATAAAAACTTGATTTTGAAGTACAAGATCAAACTCTCGTGCTACATGAATCGGCTTTTCCAAAACCACTGTACATCCACAAGAACACTGAAGAGTTGGGCTTTAAACTTCGACATCAGCTGCATGAATCAGAAGACACTGACAATGTAAAAAAAAAAAAAACTAATGATAAAAAAAGTAAAAGATAACGACTCTTTCAAACCCTTTCCTAAACCTTAAAAGAGAAATCAACAAAAATACTACCTAGCCTTCACAAGAAGACAAATTGTGATGGGAACATGGAAAGGGGAAGATGGAAAATTCATTACACTCAGCATGAGTGGAATATGTTTGAGGGGTTTCATCTATTCTATGTATGGACTAGCGGTTTGGTAATAAAAAGAACAACATTTTTCAAAAACAGAGAGGGGCTGGGAATTCCTCATATGCCCATGAAGTAAGGAAACATTACAAGAGATGTGAGTTTTTACTTTTAAATAGTTTATAAATCATCCATTTAAATCATAAACAGAAAGTGCTCGTGTTGTGCAAATGATATGCCTTTCATTTACCCTCAATACTGTACAAGCATCGGGATTCATTTTGCATCAATGTTGTTGAATCTCTAGAAGGGAAGCTTTTAAATTTCCAAAAAATGAACATAAAGTAACCATCCTCAACGTCTTAGGAAATAAAAAAGAAGAGCAGATATTGACCCAAGGATCGCACATCCATGAAAGATTGTCGCATTTCAATTCCTTCGAGTTCAGCCTTCATGCTATTTACCTCTTGACAGACACCTTTTTGGTTTTTCTTGGTTTTGCATCTTTTTCTTCTTGTTTTTTTTTTCTGCATTTGGCTTTTTGCCTTTTCATTTTTTCTTGCTTTTGATTTTCATTTTCAGGCTGACCTTCACCTTTGAGGGAATACCTCACCACCCCAAAGGCTACTACGAAGCTCCACCGCTTTGCTGGTCAGGTGTAGTTTTGTCACATATCAACCCGTTTCACCTTGCGGGTTTTCAACATGCCAAAAGTTCATAAGTCATTATCTTCGCGGCATAGACATAAATCACCTATATGCCTACCCGGTACTCTTGATTATTACCTCAGAGGAACAACTACACAAGCCCCGAGGCCATTTCTCAACTCTTATTTTGCTACCTTCCAATATTTTATAAGGCATTATGGCTTCTCTCTTAGGATATTTTCGTGCTAAACCCTTACAGACACTTAATCACTAGAGTCAATAACATCTCCTAGTCTTGACTTTCTTAGCTTCATAGGATTTTTCCAGATTTCCTCTTCTAATGATTGACAACAAAAAAAACTTGAAAGTTTCCTTTTACTTGGGCAGGTAGTAAGAACAAAACGAAGGCATATCATTGCATGATAAGACACTTCTAAAATGTTTTTAGGCACAATTAAAAATTTTCTCTTTCAAAAAAGTACTTGACATCAAATGACATATCACCTGGAAGTAGGAACTCTCTTCTACCAAAAAAGGAGTTTTTATGAAACCAGATTGATTTGTTGGGTAGAACAAGAACTTCGTATGCTCTCCTATAGAAGTAGGGAAGATCAAACTATCCAATTCAAAAATCGAACTATCGAATTCAAAAATCAAATACAAATCATCTATTATACTCTATCCCCACCTATCTAATCACTCATTCCTTGCACCTTACGCTAAATAAATCAAGAATTCAAGCAAAAAAAATAAAACAGTTTATAAGAACATCAACACGTCCTAAAAACGAAGAAGTGAACCTATATTCACTAAATTGAACCCTTACCAGCTATAAGATATATCACTAAAAAAAAAATGGAAAACAAAGCAAACCTTTCCACCAATGTCATGTGAGGTTAATGACTAAAGATCCAAAATTCTAAAAAAAATGAAGACTACTAAATAATGTTGCAAATCCAACCTAATTGGTCCAACTGAAAATTGGTGGCCGTTTTACATAAGCCTTGCACACCTAACAAGCATGAGTTTTTTTAAATGAAGGCAGAAAATATGGTCGCATCAGCAGCTTCTCAGCAAGGTGGTTCCAACCCCCCATAATCTCATTCAATCTCAACAAATTTTGTTATAAGCACCACCACAGGGGGTGAGCAGGTGGTAAGAGGAGAGTGTAAAGGGTGTCAAGTAGAAGATGTCCACTAAGATCTCAACCCTTCCGTTCAGCCCACTTCAACTCAAAAGAGGGATTCCACAACCCAAGTAGAAGGACATGATACATGTATCAATGGAATGAGGAAGAATGACTGTGTGAAAAGAGATTCCACAACCCCTTATTCCAGAAGAGTGGAAGGGTTGTCGACGACAGCCGTTGCCGGAAGAAAGCATGAACAGCAGATTTACTTACATCCCTATTGCCAAATCATACATTT
>JAANDH010001555.1:29392-44085 GCA_011799765.1 Nymphaea thermarum
AATTAATAGAATGGACCAATTGTTAGATAGCATAGAAGGGCTAAACCAAAGAATGGACCGTATGGAAAGGTCCGTTAACAATGGACACAACCGGGAAGATAAGGGAAAAGGACCTTATGAGAAGCCGAACACATCCTATCAAGCTACCAAAGAGCATGCCGAATCAAGTTTTGGGGGAATTAAAATTGGCAAAGACACAACTTTCACCCAAAACCAAGGAAACTCACATGGGAAATAAAAAGCCCACGGGAGTGAACATGGCAACTTATTCCAAACCACCGGTAGAAAATGATTTTGAGGAGATCTCTGATGAGGATAGTGAGGAGATCGGACGAAGAAGTGAGAAAAGGAGGGGCCAAAGGTCCAATGAACCCAAATCCAACATTTGGGTTGACTTTCCTAGGTTCGATGGCAAAGACACCCAAGATTGGGTGATTAAGGCAGAACAATATTATGAATGCCAAGAAGTTAGGGAGGACAAGAAGATTACCACGGCCATGATCTACTTCTAAGGGGCAGCAATGAGATGGTATCGTTGGTACAAAAGGAAAAACCCGGTCATGGTTTGGGAGACGTTTTCAAATGCAATACTCGCTCGTTTTGGAGTCTCATCATATACCAATTACCATGTAGAACTCATCAATCTGAAACAAATCACTACCGTGGAAGAGTTTCAAAGTCAGATTTGAGGACTTGTCATGTATGGTTGGAGATTGGCGCGAGCCCGCACTTACTGGTGCATTCATGTCGGGTTTGAAAAAGGATATCAGAATTGAGATGCTATCCAAGGAACATGTTGATTTAGACAGTTGCTTTGCTAAGGCACGAGTTATGGAGGAAAAGTTCCTCAAGCGAACCCCGTATGAGAAGTTCTCTAAGATAGGGAGCTTCAACCAAAACAAGGGGAATTTCAACAAACCAACTCCCAAACCACAGCCACAAGCATTTCCCAAGAGATACACGTCCAGCCGTTACGGACAATGTTCCGGTTCGTTATATCACCGCTAAGGAGAGGGACGAAAGGTTCAAATCAGGGCTATGCGTGTCATGTGAGGAAAAGTGGTTCAAGGGTCTCAAATGTAAGAGATTTCAGCTAATGGTGGTTGTGGAAGATGAGGAAGAAGATCAGCTAGAGGAACAAGAGAACCCAGCCGAAACTGAGAAGGTGGATGGAGTTTGCCACTCCATGATGGACCCAAACCGTCCTAAAGCAATGCGTGTTCTTGGAACCATTCAAGGGCACAAAGTCACGATATTGCTCAACTCAGGTGCTGGTCACCATGTTTATGGAGAGAATAAATATCTAGTCTCATTTCATTAGTTTTGCCAATATAACTTGCACTAATCAATCCCTACTTGTTACCTTGTTGGCACCAAAATGTTCAATGCAGCATCTTTCTGCTTTCCACCATCACCTAGCATCATATGCTATAGGGTAAGGTCTTATGTCAGCTTTCTTGCCTGTAGTAATAGTCCACAATCCTTAGTCGAAGTCTTTCTACTGAGTGTGCCTACCACTATATTAGCCATTTCTTGATGGTAGTTTATTTGTAAGTCATGATCCTTCGTATATTTGAGCCATCTCTTCTATTTTAGATTCAATTCCTTCTAGGAGAACAAATACTAAAGAGACTTGTGGTTAGAGAATATTTTAAATTTTACTCCACAGAGATAATGTCTCCACATCTTTATTGCGAACACCATAGCTCTTAGTTCTAGGTCGTGAGTGGGGTAATTCTTCTCATGTGGTTTTAATTGCTTAGAGCCAGAGGCTATAACTATGTCTCCTTACATAAGCACTACCCCATAACTTGTTCATGGTGTATTAGTGTAAACAGCAAATCCCTTTTGTCATTTCAAGGTTTGAAAACTCCTTTCACAAGCTTCCATCTAGTCAAATTTAATCCTCTTTTGTAGCAGTCTAGTCATCAGGACTGCTATTTTCAAGAAACCCCAAATGAACTTTTGAGAATAACCACCCAAACCAAGAAAAGTTCTAATTTCTATAATATTGGTTGACGCATTCTATTGTTGAATGACTTTTATCTATGCTGGATCAACTGAGATAATCTTTTGAAGTTGTATGCTCCAAAAAAGTTTACCATGTGCATACTCACATTTCGTTTACTCATAATAAAGCTGATTTTGTCTCAATTTTTCCAACAGCAGCTCGATGTATAGTGCATGTGATGCTTCCCACTTTGAGTACACCAGCACATCATCAATAAACACTATGGTAAGTTGTCTAAAAAATCATGGAATACTTGCTTGAATAAAGTATGCACAAATTTCGATGACTTTTTTGTGGGGAGAAGAATGTAAAGCGTACAATTTCAAATGGGTGCAATTAAATATATGCATGTATATAATACATATGGTTTAAGGGATCATCATAAATGAAGGCTATATATATACACACACACACACTCTCTCTCTCTCTCTCTCTCTTATTGGTCTATTTATTTGTCTATAATGTTAGAACTTGCCAAAACTAGTTATTAAGTTATAATGAGGTAGTTCTTGGAATAAATGAAGTTATTTAGTAGCAGCTAGAAAAAAAGATAAGTGAAGTAGTTGGGGAGAGAGAATGCGAGTTAAGAGACAAAAAATGCAAATGACTCCTTAAAAGAGGTTGGAGGAAATCAAAGAAACCTTATCTAGTAGAGAAAACGGGGGTAAATTCAAGTAGAAATTTAATGCCCTTGTACAAGGCTTATTTAACCCCATGCACAATAACCATTCTTTTGCTATTGCCTTAGAGGAAAAGGGTCCCAACAGTAAAATTTAGAGGAAATGAAAGAGAGAAAAATCTCCGTTTGGCTGCATTCTTTATCAACATCTAAAGCAGAAGTTTACTGGTTTTCTTCCTTCCAGTGATTTAGTTGTAGACCGCGGAAAGGAGCTAAGAAGTCAAAGGAGGTGCTGACAAAATCAAAGCTCTTCCTCTTTAGAGTTTAGACTTAAACCTGGTGAGTATTGTACCTAACTGGTTTGTTTAAGAGACATCTTATGATATGAAGTTATATATATGTGTGTGTAGACCAAAAAGGAGGACGGTCTAGAATAGTCCTAGTAAATCAGGGTTGTCTCTGTCTAGAGGACTCAAGTATTTGAGACATAATAATAGAACAGTATGTCGACATATATATAGTTTCTAATGGGCAAGTTATGACTTGATCATATATATACTGCAAGGGTATACAGTGAGCATGTGGTGTTGGTGGATTGTGTTGTAATCGACACATCTGCAGGTGATCTAAATCAGATTCTTTTCGGACTTACAAGTATGAAATATTTAGATCTAGGTACTGCATATAGTTCTTGTATCTTACGAGATTAGATCCTTCATAACCGATGAAGCCACTTGAGGCTCATCAGCCAGCACAGATGCATTCGGCTATATGTATTGGTCAAGGGTTGCTAAATTCTTGCATGCCACATATAAAGAGCTTACATGTCTATCTACATCAGCCACCATTTGTTGTGTGTGGGTGGGTGGTATGCCTACACGATGTCAGTGATAGTTGTACTAAAGAATATGACCACCCATATACTGATCTCCATGAGGGCAGAACCTGAGACTGGAGCAAACAGTGACCCTCACATGAACACATACTGTCTGCAAAAGTTAAGGGGAAATTTGCCTGGAATGCACAGCAATCATGCATGCTTGAATATACAACAGAAAGACTTGATCTTCAAATGGTACTTCATCTTTTCGATTTCAGTGGATGGGCAGAGGCGTGCAATCGAATCAAACGCCAGACTGGAATGGGATGGTCAAAGGACAATATATACTGTGGGGGAGGGGGGTGCTATTAGTCGACGATGTCCAGCGATGGGGAGCACGTGCACTCCTTTGTCTGCTTCTCAGCATCCTTCGCTGGCAATTTCTTCTGTGGGTCGCTGGCCCTCCATGGCATGATATTTGGTGCAATTAATCTCCTTTACTCTCCTCGTCGACACCATATTCAACAAACAAAAGAAATCAATCTGCAAGTGGAAACCCTTCCACATAGCATGCTCACTGGATGGACACAGAAGTCTTCAGCGGAACAGATAATTCGACTTTAAAAGCCCCTATGTATTCACAGTCAGGTCCTCACCAAAGACAAAGGTGATTCACAAGGGAAGTTCCCGATGAGAAAAGGGGACCACCGCCAGGAAAAAGATGCCAACGTGAAAAGGGTCTCCATTATACTCATAGTTCACAAACTTTCTAAGTTCACTTGAGAATCACCGGAGTCAATTCAGATTGCTAAAGCATCCGAACACGAGTCAAGGTTAGCCCAACTCACTCATGACTTGACCCAACTTGCACCTGCCTGGCTCGATTCAACTGCAATGCAATGATTTACATTATGGTTATTTCAAAATTCGATGGAGTGGACGAATCAATTTGCTGACCCGCCAAGTCCAAGTCACGAGTTAAACTCCCACCATGTACTCAATTGATGGGTCATGATTCAAGGGCATAATCATCATTATACTCAAGTTCGTAATCTTCATTGGAATTCTGAGTACGTGTTTTATCATGGGCGGGTTTTCAGCAGGTTTTTGTTTGGGAGACGGCAGGATGTTCGCTTAGCCGAGGGATGGGTGGGTGGGTCCCACCATCATTGATCGAGGGGTCTTTCAGATTGGGTAGTCTCCGAAGACTTCTGCATTCAATCCGCAGGGTCCAATGTTTACAATCAAGTGTGAGCATTGAAAATGTGAAGAGAGAGGGAGAGAGAGAGAGAGAATGTCCCTTTCATTCCGAACACAGAGGGGAAATCTGTACATATCAACCACTCTTAATCAGGTACAACTCTTCTCCGACCCCCGGGATAACATACAAGGAAAACAACCCCAAATAAAAAGAAAAAAAGTCCACCCTTCTCAAACAAAACATGGATAACCAGTATAAATCTTCTCCACCCACCCTGGTAATATTTTATGAGGGTTATTGTTAAGCGTCAGAGCGTGTGATTCTTTCATGGAAATCTGTTTAAGAAAATATGGCACTGACGCTTTAAGATAGATGGAAAACTTTAGTTACCCCCGGATCGACATTGCGACTTCATCTACATCTCATTTGTACTGTTGTAACTTTCAATTACTTTTCCAATGGAAAAAGAGACAAGAATTATTTTACACTTCTTTCACATCATCTGTAACACCTTATATACTGAGTTGAGCACGGAAGTCAGGGCCAGCAAATGGCTTTGTGAAGTCATCAGCACATGCCATCCGTATACGTTCTGGGGTAGCTGGATTGTCAAGAGGAAACCAATCAGTATACCCTGCCTCTAACCTTGCAGCTGCAATTGCATCTTTGATAGCAAAAAACACTGAAGATGCAAGGAAGAAAGGTGGCTCTCCAACTGCTTTAGATGAATGTATTGCTTTCTTATTTGGTACACCCTGAACATGTAAAAGATCCATAGATCAGTTTGCCGTGCAACTCATAAAAAGTAATGCTGCTAGATATATAGAACAAGGATTGGAGAACAGCAAACTGGAAACAATTTGTTCAACTAAACAATCTGGCGTCTATGCTTCCACGTGCCTATAGATTAAAAAAAATGAGAATGCTATCTAGACATGTACAGAGGTGCAAAGCCCGTTCACCTCCCAAAACAAGTAATGGCGGTTCTGTAGTACAATAAATTGAAAACACACTGACTTCAGTAATACTGAAGTATCAACAGAGAAAAGCTAAGAAACGATTTTTAGTGATAATACCAGTTTTTTTAAAACTCAGCCAGATCAGCCAAGTCAACTCAGCTGACCTGGTGACTCGATCCTCAATCTTGTCAAGAAACGAGAAAAACCAGGAATTGATATGACTAAACTGAGTTATCTGAGTTTTGGACAAGTTGGCCGAGACATAGATTGGGTTTAACCAAATCATTCATGTACATAATGTGTGCATTATACCAATCACATTAAATTTGTGTGTGTGTGTGTGTGTACATTAAATTTTCACTATGATATGCATAAAGATCCATATACATATAATAATAGTAATGTAATTTCAGTAAACATATTAATATCATTTACAGTTCATAATACATTATCTTATTATACATATTATGGCTGTCACACGGGTACCTTTATTTGGGTGAAGGTACCCATGTTGACATGCGCATGGGTACGCCCATGGACACTACCTGGACATGGTCAAACCTGTATCGAGTGCTGCCAATGCACCCATCACCATATCCGTCCTTTTTTGGATTCAGTAAAAATTGACCAAGTCTATTTTTTTCCACTAATTAGGTTTTCTTTTAAACTGTCACTTGTACAATGGAAATGAAGAGCCCTTGACCAACATTAAAGGGCTGTCCATGTTCTCTGTGGTCTAAAGAGCCCTTGGCAATTTCTTCTGTGGGTCGCTGGCCCTCCATGGCATGATATTTGGTGCAATTAATCTCCTTTACTCTCCTCGTCGACACCATATTCAACAAACAAAAGAAATCAATCTGCAAGTGGAAACCCTTGCCAGGGGAGGACTTTAAATATTTGACAACCATCATGATAGCATCCCAATGTGCCTTTTTTGGTCTTTCCATGAACTGACTTAGTTTTCCTAAAACAAAACTAATATCTGACCGAGTTATAGTCACATGTAGAAGCTTAACGCATTTTTGTCATCTAGTTGATATAAGGGCCAACCATAATGCGGAGCAAGAAACAATAAGGTGCATGGTCCCCAACATGGCCATAGGAGAAAAAAGTCTCAGAGAAGTCGACACCATATGTTAGTGTATATCCTTTTGTGACTAGATGAGTTCATAACGCTCCACTGAGCCACCAAACCAGTACTTGATGGTGAAGACCCATTTGGAGCCAACAATATCACAACGAAGAGGAAGATCAACCAAGTCTTATGTCCCCCATTGGAGCAAAGCATCTATTTCATCTTGCATAGCCTACCACCATCTCCGGTTAAGTAATGTCTGCTGGTGACCAGAAGGAACAGAGTGTGTAGACAATGCAAACACAAACTACTGCAGGCTACCACCAAGAGCATCAGTATAAACAAATTCTGAGATGAAATGAAGAGTACACTATCGTTTGCCTTTGCGCAAGGAAATAGGTAAATCGAAAGGTATCTCAGAAGCATCCTCAACGACGTCAAGTGTACTTACATATTAAGAAGAGACCGGTGGGCGGTCATGAGCGAAAACATGTCGGCAAATGTAAACCAGTGGGAGTCATGAACTCTGAGGAAACCTAGAGGAGACTCACAAAGAACAGATTGAAGGAGATATGGAGGAATAGATAAAGAAATAGGCAACAACATTTTCAGACAAGGTTGAAGTCAACTGAAAGTAAGGAAGTGACTCAACGAATATAACATCCACATTGATGTACTGCTTATTCGTATGAGGGTCAAAACAAGTGTAACACTTTTGGTGCTTTGGGTGGCCAATAAAAACACATTTAATCGATTGAGTAGCAAGTTTGTCTCCAATAGGGCGAAGGACATGGATAAAATAGGGTCTATCTGGACAAAGAAGCTGAATAGGAATTTGATTGTCAATGAAAGAGGATGGAAGATGTTAATTAGGTAACATAAAATGAGATGAAGTATGAGGACAGGTAAATTGAGAGCAAATTCCACAGTCGGAGTAAAATTGCAACAAAGTACTTAATTTGAACTCAAGAGAATTATTAGTGTGAATATTTTTTACAATGAAACTATCATATACTTCTAGGAGTCAGTTAGAGTCTTTTTGAAATATTAGGAAATTGAATGTGTTTATTTTATTGTTATCTTATTTTATTGGACTGAATTTGTAATTTGGTTAAATCTGAGATTAGGTTTACATGAATAACAATTAGAATGTTTCTCACTAGCTGATCGCAACTTGGTATCAGAGCCTTCTCCAGTGTCGACAGCCAAGTAAGTCCTCCGGCAACTCCCTTCTCCGGCGACTTCTTCCTCCGGCGACTTCCTTCCTCTTTCTTCTTCTCATCGCCCATCTCTATTCCTTCTTATCCACCAACAAGGAGGCCGCAAGAGAATAGAGTTTGAGTGTGCTGCATGGAGAAGGACCTCATCATGCCTATGTGGAACGCATGATCAGATCCCTAAGTGGATCTCGTGGCTACTGTTTGGTATGTGGAACAACAAATCGTGTGGAGCAGAGATCTGCTATTCTTGGATGATGTTTAAGGCGTGATGATCGTGGAAGTTGTTTTAACTTTGTACTTGACGTGGATGGTGCTCTGCTCATCGTATGTGGGCCGACTGAAAGCAGGGCAGCAACAGTCTGCAGTAAGTAGCAAAAATCAACAGCAGTCTTCTGAAGTTTTGTACGTCGACCTGCTACCATCCGCAGAAGTTGACTCAAATCTCTGTAATCTGTTAACTACTCTCTTTTATATTGTTCAGTTTTGGTTAGTTTATGTGATTACAGATTCTTCCTTGTTGCCTCATGTGTGATATTCGTATGATCTTCGAGGACAGTAGAGATACTTTTCTTCGTGGTGTTTGACTATTGCATCCTATATATTGTATGTCAGTTTTTTTTCCTCTACTATGGCTGACGGTAGTGGGCCAGAAGGTTCTAATAAATACAAGATGATTGGTAACTCCTTCTCTTATGGAACCACAATCAAACTTGATGGTTCAAATTATGGAATCTGGTCTAAGGTAGATGTCTGTGGCTGGTCATAAGAAGAAATATATTCTTGAAGCAGATGAACCTCTTGAAAAAAAGGGGAAATATGCTGCATGGGATAAAGATAATAACATTGTAATGTCGTGAATTATGAACAGTGTAGAGTCTCGTATAGCTCCAACAATTGCATACTACACCAGAGCTAAAGATATGTAGTTTTTCTTGAAGAAGACATATTCTCATGCTACTAATGTTACTAAGATTTTATAATTAGAAGAGGAGCTTTGTAACAAACGGCAAGGTGATCAAGACCTGTCACAATATTTTGCTACATTGACTGCTCCATATGAATGGTTAAAAGCTCTTCGTCCACCTTGCAAGCACTGTTATGCATCACACCTTGAAACTGGTATGGTAGCAAAGTTTCTACCTGGGTTATCTTCAGAGTACTCTGTGGCAAAGTCTCAAATCCTCACAGCACAGTGATCTTCCAAACTTAGCAAACACATATAATGAGTTGAGTCGTCTTGCAGTCACTCTTTCTCAGTCTACGCATGACACACCAGTCTCTGCACTTGTGGTATCAGGAGGACGTGGACATAGTTCTTTTGTTGGAACTAGGGGACGTGGTGCAGGGTGGTGCAGGACGCATCAGTGCTCCTATTGTGGCAAACTAGGTCATTTAGAGGACCGATGTTGAGAAACAAGCATCCTCATCTCCGTTCTATTGGTCCACCAAGGCGTGTTGGAGGGAGAACCATTGCAGGAAAGGGTCTTCTTCATCTAATGCAACTTCCTCACAAGCTATAGCTTCTATGGTTGAGTCCCCTACCTGTTCTCCTATACTTCTGTTGACATGTTTTAATGTACGGGTCTGGGTCTGGACCCGGTCGAGTGTGTGCTCCTGTTTAGGCCTGTTGAGGCTCTACTTATATCTTTGTAACCCTAATTTTTGGGTATGAATGAAAGTTTATGAGAGAGAGTGTCTGGTTGCTAGTGGGCACCAGTCCTCCTCACCCGTGGTTTTTTCCTCTAGTTGAGGGGTTTTCCACGTTACATCTGTGTTTGTTTATCGTTCTCTCGCTTTTACTGTTTCTACATGGTATCAGAGCCAATGACTCTTTTGGGAAATTTTTTGCCAGCCGTGAAGTTCCGGCCCTGACCTCTGCCCTTGTTCCACCACGGTCGTCGCCGCCGCCGATTCCGGCTGCTCTTGCTGCAGCCCGACATCGTTGCCCAGCTCACGCCCAACGTGCTCCATTGCCAGTGGAGCCCAACTCCGCCTTCTCTACCGTCACCCTAAGTCCCCGTCCCTCAGCATCTGTCAGTGCCTAGCGTCGTTCATCGCTCAACGCTCACTGTCGCCCACCATTTTGTGCTCCGTTGCTGTTGCCCGAGGCCTCCCTTGTTGTTTGCCATCGTCTGGTGTGTGTTGGTTGTCGTTGTTCTCTTCCTGCCCGTGAAGCTCGTGGAGATCTGTCGCCTGACTTCGCTTCTCCCTTCTACGTCACCACCCAGCATTGCCTCCATCGTCCGACGCTTTGCTGTCGGCATCGCCCAGAACCGATCTGTCTGCTCCCTTCGTCACCACCCAGCATCGTCCCGTCTGCTGTTCCTAGTTGCCATTTGTTGTTCTTTCTTTGTGCCTGTTTCTTGGTTAGGCCTTTTGCTTTGGTGAACCCGACGTGGTGGCGGATTCTCATATGCGGATTCTCATATGAGGGAGTGGATTATTGACAGTGATGCTACCCACCACATGACTGACAATCCTAAGGTCTTTCATGGGTATAAACTTTCATCAGGAAAGGAACAAGTGTCTCTTGCCGATGGTTCCTCTATTTTTGTGGCTGGAAAAGAGAGTCTCACTTTTGAACAAGTTCTTAGTCCACAATGCTCTACATGTTCCTCATTTTCCCTTGAACCTCTTGTCGGTTAGCATGATTACAAAAGAGTTGAATTGTGAACTTATTTTTTCTGCTGATCGTTGTGTTCTGCAGGACTTGGTGATAGGGAAGAGGATTGAGATTTGTTTGTTTTCTGAAGGGCTATATCGTTTACCTATGCGTGCCGCTACTGCCCTCATGACAGTCGCTAGCAAAACAAAGAAGAGTAGAGAGGACTCCCTTCAATCGATTCTGCGTTGGCATGAGCGCTTTGGACACCTTCCTTTTGGAATTCTGAGACAGTTATTTCCTGATCTGTGTTCCAGGTTAGATATGACTATGGTGTCTTGTGATGTTTGTCACCTGGCCAAACATGTTCGGGCTTCATACCCTGTGTCTATCCATCGTTCTAATGAGGTGTTTGCCATGATTCATTCTGATGTGTGGGGGCCTTCGGGAATTCCTTCTTGTCATGGTTTTCAGTATTTTATCACCATTATAGATGATTGTTCTCATAACACTATTGTTTACTTGCTAACAGACCGTAGTGAAGTTCCTACTGTCATAGAAACTTTCATTACTTATGTAGAAAGTAATGAAAGTTTACTCTAGGCGAAGTTTACTCTTTTTGGGCAAGTTTACTCTAGGCGAAGAGTCTGTACAGATGAGGTGACAGGTGGTGAGAATTCTACTCCCAATTCAGTTAGTCCTTCCTTGGATGATCCAAGTCATGCTCAGGAGAAACAAGTTGAAGAAGACATTCAGACTGTTGCTGCAAGTGAAAAGCTTCCCATCGCCCTGCGAAAGGGTGTCAGGTCATGTACTCAACATCATATTGGTAACTTTGTTTCATATTCTAGACTGAGCAAGGACTACAAATGTTTTGTATCTTCTCTTTCTTTGGCTGCGATTCCTAGGAATGTTGCTGAGGCTGAGAGTGATCCCAAGTGGACTTATGCAATACAAGAAGAGATGGAAGCCTTGAACAAAAACAAGACATGGGAGGTGGTAAAGATTCCTGAAGCCGCTCATCTGGTAGGATCCAAGTGGGTTTACACCATTAAGTATAAGCGAGATGAGAATATAGACAGATATAAAGCTCAACTTGTTGCCAAGGGGTTCAGTCAGAAATATAGAATCGACTATTTGGAGACCTTTGCTCTCGTTGCGAAGATGAAGACTGTCAGAGTCATTATATCCTTAGCTGTGATAAAGGAGTGGAAGATGTACCAACTTGATGTCAAGAACGCATTTCTCAATGGAGAACTTGAAGAGGGAGTATATATGTGTATGCCTCCAGGATATGAGGAACCTGGAAAATGTTGCAAGCTAAGGAAAGCTCTATATGGGCTCAAAACAATCTCCTCGAGCATGGTTTGAACGGCTTAGACTTGTAATGAGACAATATGGATATCATTAAGGGAATGGAGATCATACACTCTTTGTGAAGAGGAATGAGCAAAAGGTTACTATTCTGTTGGTATATGTTGATGATATGATTGTCACAGGTGATGATGAAGATGAAATAAGTAAGTTAAAGAAACTGTTGGCGATCTAGTTTGATCTCAAGGACCTTGGTAAATTGAAATATTTCTTTGGAATTGAAATTGCGAGGTCTGGTACTAGCCTTGTGCTAAATCAACGGAAGTACACTCTAGATTTGTTAAAGGAGACCGGAAAACTGGGGTGTAGACCGGCTTCTACTCCTTTAGATGTTGGCCATAAGCTGAGTCTTAGAGATGGGGAGCCTCTCTATGAAGAGGCCAAGAAAAGATATCAACGTCTTGTGGGGAAATTGATTTTATCTTACTCTCACTAGACCTGATATTACATTCGCTATGAATGTGATGAGTCAGTTCATGCATGCTCCCACGGATGCTCACTTGAAGGCTGTCGACAAGATCTTATGCTACTTGAAGAGGAATACTGGCAAAGGTCTCCTGTATGTTAAGCAAGACACTCTTGAGATTGAAGGTTATTCGGATGCAGACTGGGCAGATTTATTGACACTAGGAGGTCCACCTCTGGCTATTGTATCTATTTGGGAGGGAATCTCATAGTGTGGAGGAGTAAGAGGCAAGACGTTTGTTCTCGTTTTAGTGCTGAAGCAGAATACAGAGTTGGTGCTATGGGAGTTTCTGAGTTTTTGTGGCTGAAAGTATTGTTGACTGATATTCGTATAAAGGTTGAAGAACCAATGAAGATGTATTGTGATAACAAGTTAGCAATCAACTTGACCAACAACCCTGTGCTTCATGACAAAACAAAGCATGTTGAGATTGACCGGCATTTCATTCGAGAGAGAATTGATGCTAAAGAATTTGTACTTCCATATGAGATCTGAAGACCAAACAGCTGATGTCCTGACCAAAGCCTTGTCTTCAACTTCATTTGAGAGAAATGTATCCAAGTTGGTCATGTTTGATCTGTATGTCCAACTTGAGGGGGAGTGTTGACGTGTTTTCATGTATGGGTCTGGGTCTGGACCTGGTCCAGTGTGCTCTCCTGTTTAGGCCTGTTGAGGCTCTACTTATATCTTTGTAACCCTAATTTTTTGGTATGAATGAAAGTTTATGAGAGAGAGTGTCTGGTTGCTAGTGGGCACCAGTCCTCCTCACCCGTGGTTTTTTCCCTCTAGTTGAGGGGTTTTCCACGTTACATCTGTGTTCGTTTCTCGTTCTCTCGCTTTTACTGTTTCTACAACCTCCATTGTATTCTCTCAACTTAAGTAAGGAGGAATATGATCTTGTTTTCGCTCAGAGATCCTCTTATACATCTACCAGCACTACTGCAATAGAGTCTGCTTTCTCTGTTATGGGTGTTGATTCAAGAGCTTCCAGGTATTGTGGTAATCAGCCACAGATGTTATTATCATTAACCAGGTTCACTACACCACAGCACGTCAGATTGGCTGATGGCAAGTCGTCCCCTATTCTGGGCAGCGGTGATATCTACCTCACATCTTTGGGCACCATTACACATGTGGTATATGCTCCTTTGTTTCCTGTTAATTTGTTATTTGCTAAGCAATTGGCTAGAGACTTACAATGTAGAGTTATTTTTTATCTGGGTTCATGTTCTTTTCAGGACTTACAAACTGGGAAGACAATTAGTGGTTGCCATGAACGTGAAGGACTCTATTTCCTTTCTGTCCAAGTAGATGTTGCATCCTTATTCACATCGAAGACCTCTCCTTCGCAGTGGCACCTCAAAATGGGTCATCCCTCTGTGTCCAAACTTCGTCGCATGTTTCCAGATATTTTTGCATCAGAATCTTTCTTATGTGATGTGTGCCAATTAGACAAGCATACACGTAGCAGTTTTCTCTCGAGTCAGAGTCTATCTAGTCAAAGTCTTTTTGATCTCCTTCATGTTGATGTATGGGGTCCTAGTCGGGTTTCCTTTCATTCGTGTTTCTGATATTACCTTATTTTGGTTGATGATTTACTAGAGTCCATTGGATATTTTTGTTACGAGAAAGGTCTAAAGTCATCTGCATTCTTCAGAAATTTGTCAAGGAAATAAAAACTCAGTTTGGTTTCATTGTCAAAAGTATTCGCACGGATAATGCTCTTGAATTTAAATCTTCAGTTCTACTTCAATTTTTTGCCAATTATGGGATTCAACCACAATATACATGTCCCCACACGTCCAAGCTATCAAATGTGTATTCATTGGATATTCTGCCAATCAAAAAAGCTATCAGTGCTTTGATCCCCATAACAAGAAAGAGATTGTCAGTACGGATGTTACATTCTTTGAGTCTCGTCCTTATTTTTTCACTCCACATCCTACTATGTCTGAGCTCCCAGTTTCTATTCCGCTTCCTATTTCCCCGGTATCACTTGAGTCTATTCATTCCTCTCCACTCTTGTCATGTGACCATTTTCTTGATTCTCCATTAGTTTATACTCGTCGTCAAGGTCCCTCTCCAAACCTCCCACCAGAGTCTTCTCATGAGGTAAGTTCCACTGATAAGACTGACTCAGGTATAAATTGTTAAGATATGTTTACATTCAGCTTTAGGCTTAAGAGGGCACTTCTGTAATATTTTTTCTCTTTTATGGTTCTCTTGTACTTTTACCCTCTCCTCTAGTCTATATAAAGAGGAGTTAGGGCAGATTTTAATGTTAATCAAGTTTTTCTCTCTCCAACTTCATCATGGTATCAGAGCCACAGCCGCCGCTCCAGCCAG
>JAANDH010001556.1:0-44025 GCA_011799765.1 Nymphaea thermarum
TGTCTTTTCTCCTTGTTTTGAGCTCTCTGCAATTTCTATATAGCCATTCTCAACTAAATCCCAAAGATCTTGTGACAAAAAGAAAGTCTTCATTTTTATGCTCCAAAAACCATAATTATCACCACTAAATACAGGTATGAGAGATTGAAAAATATTTGAAGTGGACATGCCATTAGCCATAATGAACAAAAATTTCCCATAGAAATTTTGTCGAACAAGTTATGTGCCGACTTTACCTTGCAGGCTTCTCTTTTGCACTTTTACCAACAATCACGACAACACAATCAACCTGGGCTCTGATACCACTGTTAGCAAAAGGAATAACCTGTCTGCACGTCTTCTTCCTGTGTTCCTGTGAATGACACAACACACTAATCGAGCACTTGTTTCTACAAGTGATCACAAAGGCATGACACGTAATAAGAGCACACAACACTAAAAATTTGGAGCACACTTGAAATGCCTTCATTCACACGTTTTGGCCAACCCAAAGGGCCATATTTATATATGTAAGAAAAAACTGAAAAATAAATGACATTGACTCTTGGTAACTCCACTATGGTCATTATGGACATATTAAAAACAAAAAACTGAAAATGTAATGACCATATTAAAAACAAAAAACTGAAAATTAAAATAGGCAGGGTGAAGGGGTTGTATTAATTTTGCATTAACTTTCATCAGAGAGGGCCCATTAAGTAGAGGACTACTCGTTGTTTCCTTTATTGGTCTGCTTATCTGGAAACAACAAGCCTGGAGAAACCTCGCGTATTAAGGGGTCATCCTTATAGATTTTTCCCCTCTCTTACCTGGGTTGAGTGGAGTTTGCAAATTCCACTTCCAAGAAAACCACATCACTGACTGTGGCGACACTTTCTTCTTTGGACACGCTTATCACCAATCCTGGAACCAGAAAATCTGCCTATCTTAAGCTACTTGCATTTTGAGTAGCATGCCTATTATTTGTTGCTGCGGCTTCATGGCCCTGTGTCTTCAGTTACTCCCTCGACTTCCCACCAGACACCATCTCAGCTAGGATTCCCTCCGACCTACGGAGGAGGAGTCTGGTTGATCTGAAACCCCAAGTCATGGGTCCCCTGCCAGTGTGATATGGTCTCATCATCCTCCATGTTTTGTTCGACCTTAAACATCAACTGTCAGCCGCCCAACCTGAGAAACTGTAAGATACAAAGAAAGAGAGAGTCTATTGACAAGATTGCCCAAGTCGCGTCAACTCTTGTGAAAAAGGAAACAATTGAAGTGCATTAGAACTCTGAAACACCAATGAAAATTTCATGTTGGATTAAGAAATCTTACATCGGATTCAGATATTCCGATGTAAGAAATGACATTCAATTGGATTCAGATTCAGATAACATAAATATCCTAAATAACCTATCACATTCAGATTCGGATTTGGGTCAGATTTATTTTTAAACAAATATCTCATATTTATATTCGGATTTGGATTGTGAATTCAGATTCAAAAATATGAGTTCGAATATGTGAATATTCAAAAAACAGTACTAAGAGCATGTTTGATTGGAACTTGTCTGTCAATATATGAGATTTGGATTGGTTATGCAACCAAAATGTTTTCAAAACATGGGATGCGGAATGAAATTTAATGTTGGATTTAATGAATCAAATTGGGTTTACATTCAAGAAATGACATCCAATCGGATCCATATTCGAATTTGGATATACGTAAATATCCAATCTGATTCAGATATGGAATTAGGTTGGATTTATTTTTAAACAAATATCCTTTATGTAATACTCTTACATTTTGAAAATCGGTTAAATGAGGTTGAAAATTCGGATTTGGATATGAATGTGCAAGTCAAATTCAAATGGTGAAATAAAATTTTAGACTCAATATGAATTTTCCTTTTTTGCATATTTGAATTTGAATTTGAATCAATATGTGAATATCCAGAAAAGGTATATCTGATTCGGATTCAATCAATTGACATCAATTTTCTATTCAGGGGCACTAATATGCAAATTGAAACATAGAAGGAGCACGACTCTAAGGCATCAAGGGCAGCCCTGGACGGTGGTCGGATAAAGGAAGGGTTCAACCTTTGTTAAGTAGTAGGACCTCTCACTCACCTAAAATTATTTTTATTTAGCTATAAATGCATGAAGGTAAATTGGTATATTAATCATTTGAAGGCGAGAGACCTAGTTTGAGAAGAATGGCTTCATTTTGAGGAGAGGAGGGCTTATTATTATTATTTTTTAAATTGAAGTACAACACAGGTGGCACTCTGAAGCACCAAAAGCAGGTTTCATATCTTAACTCTTTTAATACATCTGATTGGGATCAAATGTTCGACGAAACCGTTCCAAAAAATTTAGATGTGAAAGAAAATTTAATATGCAATTAAGAAATCAGATCAGATAAGATGTAAGAAATGACATCCAATTGGATTCAGATTCAAATAACATAAATATCCAATCCCATACAGATTGGGGTTAGGTTTATTCTTGAACAAATATTTTATATTTAATACTCTCACATTTGAAAATGGGTCAAAATCAGATTTAGATTTGGATTCTGAAATCGGATTGCAGATTTGCATTTGACTTCAAATATACGAATATTAAAAAAAGCAGATACTAAGAGCATGTCTGATTGGAATCAGATCTATTAACATTCTTCTTGTTGTTAGGTGAGAGATCAGCGTTGAGCCAAGCGCTGGGTGAACTTTGTATACATAAAACACTGTGACTCACTATTCAACAATTTTTAGATTGGAATTAAAAAAAAAAAAACCTTAGGCCTTAAGGTATCTGTCTAGTTTTTTCCCTTGTCAAATACAATACAATAAATGATAAAAATAATTTTGAAGCTGTCAATCCCTTCCTGTGGATAAATTGAAATATTTCCTTACGACACAGCGTCAATTGGAGGAATTATGGACAAGTCGTACATATGACAGCGAAGGTCCACTCACATCTATGCCAAGCCTTTGTGATTTTTTTTTTCCATATGCAATTTTTTCAGAATGGTTGGTCATATATCCTACCCAAATTGGACATCAAGACCCCAAGTCATGCTAAGATAGTTGTGCAAGGTTATGCATTATGGGGATACGTGAAGAGAGCCTTTCTTGTGACATGTTTGAACAATCATGATCACATCTATGCCAAGCCTTTGTGATTTTTTTTTTTTCCATATGCAATTTTTTCAGAATGGTTGGTCATATATCCTACCCAAATTGGACATCAAGACCCCAAGTCATGCTAAGATAGTTGTGCAAGGTTATGCATTATGGGGATACGTGAAGAGAGTCTTTCTTGTGACATGTTTGAACAATCATGATCACATCTATGCCAAGCCTTTGTGATTTTTTTTTTTCCATATGCAATTTTTTCAGAATGGTTGGTCATATATCCTACCCAAATTGGACATCAAGACCCCAAGTCATGCTAAGATAGTTGTGCAAGGTTATGCATTATGGGGATACGTGAAGAGAGCCTTTCTTGTGACATGTTTGAACAATCATGAGACCGTGAGAGTCCGGTCCTCAATTCAATTCCCATACACTCTACTATTTTAGGTTGTAAATGATGGCCGATGGTTCTCTCAAGTTGACGGAGTAACTGTAAAATGATCAAACTCTTATGCATCCTTAGGCCACAAGGGTAACAAATACCACTATAATTTCCTCTATAGGAGTCACTTGGCAGTCAGACGAGCTGTCTTGAGTATTTGAAGGGTTCATGAGAGAGATTCTCACCCTATTCTTTGTTTTCTAAGATATTTTGAGATATTATGGTTTATGAATCATGATTTTCTCACAGAGATTTTTTAAGAGAGAGAGAGAGCCGATAAAATGGAAATATATAACAAAATTTGGGGACAAGAAGTCTCTTAACTACAAGAACAAATTGCAAAAACAAAATAGAAGAACAAAATATACAAGTTAGTAGCACAATAAGACATAATAAGAGGGGTAGAGAGAAAGAAAGAGTTCACATGGCGTGAACTTGGAAATATTCTCCATTTTATTCTTTAATCCGATCGGATTTCCACTATCACTTGGCTGACGACATTCTGCCGATTATCTTTTCCTGCTGGGCGATATATCAATATGCCCGCGTATGATCTTTCCTCAGATTTCACATCTTTGTTTAGGATTTTTTTTATTATGTTCATAATGCTTTGGGTATGTTTTCCACTTGCTCATTCTTCTATTCATTTCATTTGATGTGTTTTTTTCTTAACTTCTATCATGTCATCGATGTACTTAAAAATCGAAGCTTGGCAGTTTCTAAATATTCAATGGAAGATGTTTTCTCATCTACGAGTTGTTTTTTAGTTTCGTGTGAAAGTATGGACACTTGGTGGCATGCTAATGCATGATTGATGGTTGTGAACATGCATTTTGTCCGTGGACATCATTTTAGAGATTTGAATTCAAGATATTCTTGTTAAGTAATCCATAGATTTTAATCCATGAATGTTTGTGGCAGAGTCACTTTCAGCGTTTTTTACGTTTTAGCCTATGATTTTAAATTCTGCACTACATAAATATCCAATCAGATTCAGATATGGATTTAGGTTGGTTTTATTTTTAAACAAATATCCTATATCTAATACTTTTACATTTTGAAAATTGGTAGAATGAGTTTCAAAATTCGGATTCGGATATGAATGTAAAAATCAGATTCAGATGCTGAAATTAAATTTCAGATTCAGATATGAATTTTCTTTTTTCATATTCAAATTTGAATTCGAATCAATATGCGAATATCCGAAAAGTGGTACGATTTAGGGTATTTATGATTCGGATCCAGTCCATTGACATCAGTTTTCTATTTAGGTGCATTAATATGCAAATTGAAACATTGAAGGGGCACTATTCTAAGGCATAAAAGGTAGTCCTCGGCCATGGGGTGATAAGGGAAGGCTTCAACCTCTACTTAGGTAGTGAGATTTTCTCCTGCTTGCCTGAAATTATTTTTGTTTAGTTATAAATGCATGAAGGTAAATCGGTATATTAATATTTTGAAGGGGAGACCTAATTTGAGAAGAATGAAGAATGGCTTCATTTTGAGGAGATTAGGATTTCTTTAAAAAGAAAAAGAAAAAGAAAAAGAAAAAACATCGCAGTGATTTGTTCAATTTGCTGACATATGTATCAATTTTAAATTCTTGGAGTGTCAACTCTTTATATTGTAAAGGGAGCAACTGACAGCTAAATTGAAGCGGGTGACAATCTAACGCACCAAAAGCATGTTTCATATCTTAGCGGGCAAGTAGGGATGCTAATACATCCGATTGGGATTGAATGTCTGACCAACCGTTCCGAAAAAATTAGATATGAAGGAAAATTTAGTATCAGATTAACAAATCAGATCGGATTCAGATGTAAGGAATGACATCTAATTGGATTCAGATTCAGATAACATAAATATCTGACCACATTCAGATATGGATTTGGGTTGCATTTATTTTTAAACATCTTAAATACTCTTATATTTTGAAAATGGGACAAATTAGGATTTAGATTGTGAACTTGGATTTCAGATTCAGACGTGACTTCGAATATGTGAAAATTAAAAAAAGCAGATACTAAGAGCATGTCTTATTGGAATTGGATCTATTAACATCAGGGGTTAGATGAGGCTTAGCCTTGAGCCAAGCGGTGGGTGAAATTTATATACATAAAACAATTTCGCTCAGTATTCAACAATTTTTTAGCTTCGAAGTAAAAAAAAAAAATGAAGTTAGGCCTATACAATACAGTAAATGATAAAATAATTTTCAGGCGGTCAATCCCTTCATATGGACTTGAAATATTTATTGATTATTTTTTTTTAAATAAAATAGAACATTTCCGTATGAAGCAGCGTAAGTTGGAGGAACTATGGAAAGTTGTATATATGACAGCGAAGGTCCACTACATCTATGCCAAGCGTTTATGAATTTTTTTTTTCATATGCAATTTTTTCAGAATGACTGGTCATATCCTATTCAAATTGAACATCTTGACATCACGACACATTATTTTCTAGACCATTTTTAGGAGCGTTCCTATTTTGATTAAAATTTACTTATTTCATTACTTGATACTCTAAAATAAAATTTCTGATATTTTTTCGTTAACTAAGTAATAACAAACTCAATTGAATCGTTCAATCCCCTAATTCACCAAACTGGTATTTTGGTTTATTCATTTTAAAAATGAACTATACACAGTTTTAACACGAAGTCCCCCCAAGTCATGCTAAGATAATTGTGCAAGGTTATGCATTATGAAACTTTGTTTAGGAATTTTTTGTTATGTTCATAATGCTTTGGGTATGTTTTCCACTTTCTCATTCTTCTATAGATGCCTGTTACTTCAAATTCCACTATTGATTTTTCTAAGCTTGAGGGACAAATTTTCCTAGAGTTTACATCACCTTTCATTGTCCACGATGAAAAAATGGAATGGGTGTTCCCTGTTAAAGCAAGCCAAAGCTCCCCAGCCAAGTATATGTTCGCGCCCTTCGCAAGGCCTTCCAGCCGGCGACGCATTGTTCAAGTTTCTGGCCGATCCCCCAAGTAGAGACGGTTTACTCTGTGATGGGGCTAACGTTGTTGAAGATTGGCATCCCCCGCCTCCTCCTCCTCCTCCTCCTCCTCCTCTCCATCCATGTCGTCCATGCAATGAGCAGCAATGAATTTCTCAGGCGCCGCTGCTCCGTCGCTGCCAATTACTCGGACGGAGACGAATTTGAAGTCAACATGGCAACGTCTTCTCCACCTTGAAGAACGAAGCCCCTTCCATTGGTTTTCTCAATACCACCAAGGGCCAAGGAAAGGAAAAAGTTTACGGCCTGGTTCAGTGCCGGGGCGAGGTCGGCAAGGAGGAGTGCGTCACCTGCATCTCTAGGTCCACCATAGAAATCGTCCAATACTGCCCCAACACGAAGGACGCCATCATATGGTTTGAAAAGTGCCAGCTGCGCTACTCCAACACCAACTTCTTTGGACTCCTCAACCTCAATGATTCCGATAGTTGGTATTGGAATAACAGTACAGTGGAATTCCCGGACGCATTTGACGCGTTGTTGGGCAGTTTGCTGAAGAATCTCACGTCTGCAGCGACAACAGAGCCTTCGAGACGCATGTTCGCAAGGGGCGCGACCGAGTACACAATTCGACAGACGCTCTACGGGCTGGTACAGTGCACCAGGGACACCAGCATCGCAGATTGCAAGGACTGCCTGGTGACTTCCATCTCCCAAATCAACTCGACTACTTGCGGCGGTTCAGAAGGCTGTGAACTTCTCAAGGGAAGTTGCCGTGTGAGGTTTGATACGAATATTTTTTATAGTACCGCAGACACCACAACCCCATCTCCTCCGCCCAGTTCGGCACCTCCAAATTCAAGCTCTCCACCAATTGGTACAGCCAACACCATGTCAGGTTATTCATTCTCTCTCTCTCTCTCTCTCTCCCTCTCCCTCGCTAAAGTATATTTTATACTTGCAGGGTCGCAGAAAAGCCAGAGCAGAAAGCGTGTCTTTATCATATTGGCCATTTCTATCTCGATTGTGGTTGTCATTAGTTGCACAATTTGTGGCTTTTACTGGTGGAAAAGAGATTGCATTCTGCAATTGCAGAGGAACGAAGAAGAGGAGTGGAAAAGAGATTGCATTCTGCAATTGCAGAGGAACGAAGAAGAGGACGCCTTGCAACAAACAGGTTGGTAGAAAAAGCAACAAAATAGAGAGAGAGAGAGAGAGAGAGAGAGAGAGAGAGAGAGAGAGAGAGAGAAAGAAAGAGGGAGGAGAGGCAACCACAACTCTTGTTTAGAAAGTCTCAGGACTTCACCTTCAACCCTTAGCCTTGGTTGCAACTACAACCCTTGTCCTGACAGTTTGGATGAGTCACACCTCATGTCAGAGAACTTCACACAAAGCCCTTAACCTCCAACCTCACTAACGGGAGGGTAATGCCTACAAAAGTCTAACTTGAGAAAGGTTGTTCATGTGTTCCAAGCTCAACCAGCTATGCTATGCACTAGATAAATCAGTTTAGCTGTTTAAGTATGCACAATTAACAGTAAAGATGTACAAGCCGAGACAAATTGGTCTCAACTCAAGCTTAAGTTTATTAGCTCGGGTTGAGCTTAAAAATGTTCAAACTCAGACTTAGTTAGGCTCAAGCCAAGATCAGAATTGAGCTTAGTGAAGTTGTTCATGAAAAGATAACAAAAAAAAATTACTTTTTAACCTAAACGCTAATGACCAGGTTTACTAAATTACTACGAACCTAATCCTTGCTATTCCTGCTATTTCTTTTTTGCATTAATATTACTAAACACCTTCTGTATATTATAGATTTGCTTCATTACAAGTTAATTTACTCAAGCTTAAGCGAGCTGAGCTTGCCAAGCTTGAGCTGAACTATTTTTTTTTTAAACGAATTCATTTTGACTCAAACTCAACTCATCTATCAAACGAGTCCAGCTCAAATTAACTCGACTCATTGAATACTAAAACCGCTGTACAGCGCACCTCCAACCCCTCTCGTCTTTACTGTTTGTGGGGAGAGTGAGTCGCGTGCACCCTGGTTTCATGCAGGATATATACAACAAAAGATGACTTTGGGTATTTTTTGAATTATTAAAAGAAAAATCCCTTTTAGTTTTTTATCTTTTTCTTACTTGTTTTCTTACTAGTCTCCTCCCAAAGCAGCCCCTTTCATTTGTTTGAAGGGTGGCTTTTCTCCATTTACCGTGGAGCAGAGTCAGGGTTGGCCATGTAAGATCGAATGTAGAACTTACTTTCTATCCACTCATAGGGGCCGGGCGATAGGGAAAAAACTAAGATGAATACCGAAGATGCTACCAAAACGATAGGGAGACTAATTACCACTTATTCTGAAATCCATTACCTAAGTAATTCGTCAGTACCAGGTAATTGAGGTTTTGTCTTCAAGGCTTACTTGCTTTCTTATCTATACCATCCGTAAGGCTCGTGTGCATCACATACTCCCGGAGTAGCTCAAGAAAACACATGTCATGCGCCCAGAACTGTGCACGATTCTCATATAAGGGAGAAATGTATACTTCCACAACTTTATTTGTGAAAGGGAGAGAATATACACTTCTTCTCATAGTATTTTACCACAAAAAGGGACCAAGTCTAACTGTTTCAGTATGTTTTTACTTAGTCATCTACCCATATTTATAGGGTTATGAAATAACCACCATGCTTAGAAAAAAGGGGGTGTGTTTTCCAAAACCACTTGCTCTACCTAGTCAAAACTTTGAATTCCAGAAAATTTCAAATTTATATATGACAAGAAAAAATCGAATCCTTTTTCCCATCCTACTCTGATCCAAATCCAATTTCTGACAACTAGCTTCCATAGAAATGCAATATATATACGAACGACTGACATGAGAACCGGCCGTTAAAACAAGCTCGGGGAAAACAGATCCGATGGATGGACCAACATTTGACCTGGCTACTATCAGATCTGCCACCAACGATTTGCACCGGAAAACAAGCTCGGGGAAGGAGGATTTGGTGCCGTTTACTGGGTATTCAGTATTTTATTTTCCCTCTGTTTGAAAAATACCACATATGCAAAAAAAAAAAATTTGAGAGTGGGAGAGACAGCTGCCACCGAAACTGATATTGGATTTGTTTTCTTCATTAACATGCACTTTGTCAGGGCGAACTACCGGATGGTCAAGAAATAGCTGTGAAGAGACTATCACGCAATACAGGGAACGGTCCAAAGCAATTCGACAATGAGGTGCAGACACTTGCTAAACTTCAACACAGAAATCTTGTCCGACTTTTGGGAGGCTTTCTGGAATGTGGTGAAAAGATACTCATCTATGAGTTTGTGCGCAATGCTAGTCTGGATAATTTTCTCTTCGGTAAGCATGTTTCAGTTTTGGCCCTTGTTGTTTTCTTGGGCGTTATGATTGTTTAATGATGGGGTCAGAGATGTTGTGAGAAGGGGGCAGGCGATACCTTTCAATAGGGATTGCACGTCCAAAGCCCAGATTCTTATATTTTCCTTAGTTTATTAGGCAAGTTATTGCAGTGCAGGTTTAACTGTAAACTGCTTTTTTTAATGTCACTTGCTCGACGCTTGCTTGAATCTAGTGATCTGTCTGGTTGGGTTTCAGAAACTGTAGAGGTTGGATCGTAAGAATCCGAAGAGATTTCATTTCTTTAGCCAACTGTAATCTGCCTATAGATGTCCTATCTCTCCTCATGAAACCGGTCAGCTGCTATCTGGGAAGCATTGCTTGTGTTGTAGACCTCTTTGTTGAATTGGGACTCTTTCTTTCTCTTTGTGAATTTGTTTTTGTATTTTAGCTTTTAGTTATATAAATTATTGATCACATTACTAAAAAGGAAGAGCACAAGTTACCTTTATTCTTTTTTTTCTTTTTTTTCCTTTTGCTTTTAAAGGAGAGCCAAGAAAGCGTATGCAATTGGACTGGGCAGTACGTTCCAAGCTCATAAATGGAATAGCAAGAGGGCTTTTATATCTTCATGAAGATTCTCGGCTAAGAATTGTTCACAGGGATCTGAAGGCAAGCAATATTTTATTAGATGAAGACATGAACCCCAAGATCTCAGACTTTGGCACTGCAAAGATCTTTGACACATGCCAAACACAAGCTGAAACATTTGAGATTATCGGGACTCGGTAAGTTGGTTTCTGCTTGTCGCACTTCATAAACTTGCCTTTGCAAAAATGAAAATCATGTACCAATATTAAGTGTCAGACTGTCAGTGCATCTGATTAGTGCAAATTTATTAGCAGCGTCTTCCTGAAGCCATATTAGTTCAGTACTTTAGTGATGTCTACAGTTGAGTGGAATTCATCAAACAGATTAGGCCAGTGATTGCGATTAACTTGCCCTTAACATAGGTTAGCTGGCTAATCTTGAACGTGGAAGTCTGAATGTTGCCCACTTTGTTCAGTCTGTTCGAACAAGAGGTGGGCATCGGGCCAGGTACCCAAGGGGTACTCGTTACCCGCCCTGATCGGGATCAAGCTCGAAAAAATCTGCCCGGTTCGGTCCAACGGGAGTTCGATAAATTTTAAATATTATTTTTATTTTATTAATAATATATATTTTATTATTGACAATGTATTTTATATTAAACAATTATTTTATATTTTTAAAATTATTTTTATTGTAACTGGACTGAGTTCGGGCTGGCCCGGAGCGATGCGGAGGCCTGGTTCCAACAAAAGTCTGACTACCCATGTTACCATGTGATGGGCTGGCCATATTAGATCCCGACTTGCCTATTAGTTTGCTTCCCGTACACGTACACACCTAAATGGGCTGTAAACTATAATACAAGAGAATAGTAAATTCAAATATACAATGATTTATCTTTTCTTTTCTTTTTTTGAATTTACTGTGTCCTTGCTCCCACTTCATTTTGACATTAAACTTTCACTGTCAACCTCCCTTGAGGGACATGTGTCTTCGTAGACAGTACCCTATCCAGTTCTAGGGTAGTCCACAATACCAACCATAATATCGAAGCCTAAAAGTTAACTTGAGTACTTGATCTTTAGATCCTAACTTACTGCTTGCATGCTTCAATTTAATAACTAATGGGCTGTAAAATAAAACTAGGATAGATAAATATTGTCAATATTTTCCAAAATTTTAAGCACAAAATATTTCCCAACTGATTCCCATAATTTGGGTTGCATATCCTATCTCCCCTCTTTCCACTTAAGATGCACCTAATGCATTTATTGAAAAAAGAACTTTCACATGCAATTAATAGTTAAGAAAAGTATCTACATCTAAACATTCTAATAAGTTTTAGTTTTAACATTTTTTTGCTTTTTCAAAATTTTCTCCAGTGGATATATTGCACCGGAATATTTTTTTGAAGGAAAGTGAAAAGCCTCAAGTATATCTTGAGAGAGAGAGAAAGAGCGGACACGAGCATATACTGACTGTTGTGTTGTATATGATTGAGAATACATCAAATATATTGAGTACAAATGATGGGAGGTTACAACAAGATATGACAAGATATAAAAAACTTATCAGATCCACAATTATAGGGGATTGAAATCGCTAATCAGATCCACAATTATAGGCTCGTCAATCATCATCCAAAACCTTCATTAACAGTCTCCTGCAATCTGAACAGCGGTTCTACGACGTTGAGATTGTTTCTAAAAGTCGTGAACGTCATTCCTTCAAGAGCCTTTGTCATCCCATCTGCTAGTTGCTCTTTGGTTCGAATAAAGTTCACTTGTATCTCTCCCTTATTGATATGATCTCTAACGAAGTGAAAATCAATTTCAACATGTTTGGTACGAGCATGAAAGACTAGATTTGCTGCTAGGTATAAGGCGCCTATATTTTCGCACCATAGGGCTGGTGTATCTTGTGAGGAGTTCTTCAATTCTTTGAGAGGCAATTTTAACCAGAGTATTTCTGCAGCAGCACAAGCTAGGGATTTGTACTCAGCTTCAGTGCTGGATCGAGCTACAATCCTTTGTTTTCTGGAGGCCCATGAAATAACATTATTTCCTAAGAGAGCAACAAAACCACCAATCGATTTTCGATCTTCCGGACTTCCAGCCTAGTCTGCGTAGGCCAGTGATTGCTATTAACTTGTCCCATAACGTTGGTTAGCTGGCTAATCTTGATCATTGAAGTCTGAATGTTGCCCACTTTGCTTCTCGTACACACCTGTAAACTATAATACAAGAGAATAGTAAATTCAAATGCACAATGATTTATCTTTTGTTCCAAATTTTCTATGACCTTACTCCCAGTTCGTTTTGACATTAAACTTTCACTATCAGCCTGCCTTGAGGGACATGTGTCTTCATAGACAGTACTCTATTAGCTGACTTGAGTATTTGGTCCTTAGATCCTATCTTACTGCTCACATGCTTCAATTTAATACCTAATGGGCTGTAAATTAAAACTAGGATGACTACAGATTAGGCCAATGATTGCAATTAACTTGTCCCGTAACATAGGTTAGTTGGCTAATCTTGATCATGGATGTCTGAAATGTTGCCCGCTTTGTTCAGTCAGTTCCAACAAAAACCTGACTACCTAAGTTACCATGTGATGGCCTGGCCATATTAGATCCAACTTTCCTATTAGTTTGATTCCCGTACACACCTAAAGGGGCTGTAAACCAGAATACCCGACCCGACCCGTCACTTAAGTGGTTGAGACAGTAATTTGTTCCCTGCCCTTTAGTGTATCGTTTGTTCTTCTGGTGTATGAGATGTGAACGTGTTGATTAGTTTACTGCAGTCTTGTTCATTGTTGTTAATACTTCTTAGTGGCTTGTGTTGGTAGCTCTATATACACATAAGTTGTGATATGATGTATAATACAATGTTTAAGTTCGTATTCCTTGATGATGAGATCAATGTGTACTACCTTATTCTCAAGGATAAACCACTTTCTCGTTTGTATCATCTCAGTGTTATCTTCCTATAGTTCTTAACACCATAGATAAATGATCTCAAGAAATTTCATAGTGCATATTTATTTATATAGGACTCTGTTTATGAACTTTGATGACCATCTTTATGTGGAGAACAGAAAAAATTGGGTCACTCGCGGCTAGGGCTGTACACGAGTTGAGCTGGCCGAGGTCCACTCAACTCATATATTGCTCAGCTGTAGCTCAAGTTAAGTTGTACAACGTCACTCGAACTTAACTTGATAGCTTGAACAAGTTTACGCGAGCTTAATTGAGTTGATTTCATGTAACTCAAGCTCAATTTTTTTATAGTCGAGTCAAGCTTAACTGACCAAGTTCAAGTCATGCTCGAGTTGGCTCGACTCATTGTACAACCCTACTCATGGCAGAGTTAAAGTACTAGAATTTGGAATGGCCACTTTCAGGAACTATTAGTGCCACCAATTTTAATTGCTTTTCTAAAACGAATGACTAATACCACTTGTTGGATGAACATTAACTTGGAAAATATTTTCAAATGTTGCAGAAATAAAAAAGATTATTGGAAGAGAGGATGTACCTTTATCTAACAGAATTCTTTCTATGAATAATTGAATTTTGGGAGCTTGCTGGAAAGTGAAAACAAGAAATAATACTGAGAAGTTGTATAAAAGGGAATCTTTGTCCAACTGGGTATTTAGAAAGGAGAAACGCAGTGGAGGCTCTCACAAACAAAAGAGAGAGAGAAAGAGAAGATGGTGGAAGGAGCAGGGAAGGAAGAAAAGGAGAGTGCTGCATTGCTTCATGTCCTTCGATCTCCCAAGGACATGATCAATTGGATCTTTTCCCAGCTCAGATGTGTTAATCTCCTCCATTGCTCCCTCGTTCATAGTACCATAATACTTTGTGGAAAGCTTTTTATATGTTACTGTTAGTTTTTGGTATATCAGTCTTGATATTTATTGCAGTTCAGTCTTGCAGAAAATAAGGAAGAAGACAAAAGGAGAGAAGGTGATGACTGCCAACTGCACACAGCTTCAACCCTAAACTTCATTATTGCATGTTAGATATAAGACCAGATTAATAAAAAGGTACACCAAATTACTTTATATGCCATTAATGAAACATAAGGGAACGTGAAAGATAAAACAAAAATGGAACAACGCCCTATTTCTAACAGATTTGGGTCTGGACCAAGAACCAAACCTATCTTGTCATTCTTTAGCATCCTCCGTCAAGTTGCATGTTTCTTTTATCATGCACAATTTGCTCTTAAGAAACCAAATTTGATGACTAGTCGAACCCTTTGTAAGCAAATCAGCAACTTGATTATTGGTCCAAATGTAACATGACTCAATCTCCTTGTCTTCAAACTTTTGATGAATGAAGTGTTGGTCAATCTCAATGTGCTTCGTCCTACTATGAAAAATGAGTTTAAAGGCTATGTTGATGACACTTTGATTGTCACACAATAAGGAGAGTCAAATAATAGGCTCTTTAATTTCGCCAAGTAAAATTCTCACCCATGTAGCTTCGGCGGTCCCCACTGCTATAGACATATATTTAGCTTTTGTACTAGTTCCGGCTATGGCCTTTTGTTTCCGACTACTCCAAGTAATGAGATTTCTTCCAATAAAAATACAATAGCCAAAAACTGATCATCTCCCATCTGCCTAGTTTACATCTATGTAAGTAATTAGCTCATGCATTTTACAAGAAGAATCACTCTTGCAATATATAAGGCCATATCTAATTATGCCTTTCAGATACCTTGAGTTTCATTTAACAACATTCTTATGGCTATTTCTAGGAGCATGCATAAATTGTAACACTTGATTCATAGAATATATAATATCTCTTCGAGTGAAGGTAAGATATTGTAACATGCCAACAATGTTGCAATGCCTTGGAGGATCATGATATTGAATCTCTTCTTTTGAGCTCAACTTTTGATTTAATGCATTAAGAGTACTAACAGGTTTGGAATCGATCATGCATGTCTTACTCAAAAGATGCAGAGCGTATTTTTGTTGTGTTAATGTCAAGGTATCTTGTTACCTATCAACCTCCACACCAAGAAAATATCTTAATTCCCCTAAGTCTTTCGTTTTAAAACTCTTCATCAAATTTACTTCAGAAATTTGGCTGTCACAATTTCTGGTGATTACACTATCATCAACATATATGAGAAGCCAAGTACAGATGTTCTTGCTTTGATAAATAAAGATAGAATGGTCAAGAGTACTTCTATAGAAAACACATTGTTGAATTTGTTGAGAAAACTCTCAAACCACAATCTAGAATTTTTGGTTTAAATCATAATCGGACTTGCGAATCCTACATACCCAATTTGTAGTGTCTTTCTCTACATACCTTGGAGGTTGTTTCATGTATACTTTTTCTTTCCACTCTCTATGCAAGAATGCATGTTTAACATCCTGTTGGCTAAGCTTCCAACATCAACTGCCAATGGGATGACAATGCGAATTGTGCCCATTTTTACCACTGGACTGAAGGTCTCATCATACTCTTGTCCAAACTATTGTATAAAACTTCTAGCTACCAACTTCGCTTGATTACTATCAATACTTTCATCTGGTTTGTGTTTGCATTGATATAGTGCTTCTATCTCTTCATTCATAGCTTCTACCCATTGATATGTTTTGGAGGCCTGATTGTAAGAAACATGTTCTTCATGTTTAGTAGTTTGAGCCATGAACAACTGAAAGTCCAGAGACAAAAACTTATAACTAACACAACGATCAATGGGATGAGGAATGTGTTCTGATCTTCTTATAGACTCTCTGATTCCTTCATGACTTGTGTTGTGATCTCTTATATGATCGACAAAACCAAAAAACTATTGAGGAGCAGCTTGTTCCACATAAGAACCATCATTCGGTCCCGGCTGAACTACATTATAATTATCACTGGATTGAACTATTTTTTACTGCATATTTACAAGAGGACAAGACGATGTGCATGACTGGCTTGCTCTCCACAAGAGTTCTGAATTCAACTATGGCTTTTAGATTTCCTTCTGCTACGAGATTGTATCAATGATATCACATTTCTTATCAAACTCATACTCATCAAGTACCACAGTTCTCTTGTTGTTAGGATCATAACATTTATATCTCTTATAATCATCGGTATATGCCACAAAATTTCACTTCAAAGCATTATCCTGAAACTTATTTCTCAAAGAAGAATAAATGTAAACATAAAAAACACAACCTAACACACGAAGGTCATTATAAGCAGGATGTTGAGCATAGAGAACATAATAAGAAGACTTATTTTCCAAATACTCAGTGGGCAATTAATTTATGATGTGGACAGCAGTATTAGAAACAGATGTGGTTAAGGGTATATATGGTTAGAATCTGGTCCATTAACACTCTAATCAGAGATATGATATATAATAGGAATTGAAAACTGAGAAACTTGTGCAAACAGTTAATTACTAATTATGGAACCAGAACTTATCGAGAAGAGAACTTGAAAAAATGGACCTTTAGAAGTTACAGGAAGCTAGAAACAACAAGGAAATTAAAAGTGAACACAAGCATTGAACAAACAATTGATTTAAACTTCAGTACACACTCGATTCACGACTCTCGACTTCTGTTTCAACCGGTTAATCAAATATCTGGAATATATATATATATATATATATATATATATATATATATATATATATATATATATATATATATATATATATATATATATATATATATATATATATATATATATATATATATATATATATATATTGCATTGATGTAAAGCAACGTGCTACGCCTGTGAAGGATGCCTAATGGTGTGTAAGCATCAGGACAAAAAATGTCAAATATATAATATTTACAAAAATAATGAAAAAAGTAAAAATATATATGTAAATGGATCAAATAATGGATATCACCTCTAATACAATCAAATTGAGATCAAATATAGAACCAAGTTCCAACTTCCAACCATGCATATCACGTACAGATCATGCACAAGTATGTTCCATATATGTACTTTCAGTAGAAACAAGTTTGAGATGGTCCACTACAACGTTGAGTGCTTGTTTTTGGTTTTTTTGGTAATCCTGTCAGTAAGTGCAAAGCAATAGTTGTTACTCTGCATTCTTTGATGTACATAAATTTTTTGTTAATAAATGGTAGGGAGCCTATCTCCCAATATTTTCCATTGGAGGTGTCTTTAACCCGTTTTTTAAGAACTGCTCCATATAAAAGCAAAAACCTCATCCATTTTTGAACTAGAAGACCTATCTTTTATTTGTTTTCTGGAAATGCAACGAAGAATATTAAAGACATAAACCTTAGCCGATGCAACTAAAATGGATTTAACTGAAATCATTCTCTTGAAGAACAGGAAAAGGTCGATACTTTAATTGCTCAAAATGAAGACCAAAATAATAACATCTTGTGGTGTTTCGAGGGTGGAGGAGAGATAGCTGTTGGAGTCGAGAAAAGAGGCTGTGTAGTTTAGTCGGAGAGGGTAGGTACATGAGTAAGGAAGCCTGTCGGGTTTACCGTGGAAGAGGAAACGACAGGGTGCCATCGGGTGACCTACCGTTGTTCTCTGCCTATGGAAGGGAATGCGGAGGGAGGGCAGATCACCCTCCTGCCCTCGTCCTGGAAAAGAGAGGGGGGGTAGGAGGCTGCGGTGCAGCGGCCGTCGCCTCTCCCTCTTCTTCGACCTCCTCTAGTCTTGGTGGCTGGAGGGGGGGGGCCATCCGAGTTCTTACCTGGCGAAGACGGCCAAGAGGCTGCATCACTGGTCCGGCTCCGGTCAGCCAGTTGGGAGGTCAGAGAGCAGAGAGAGAGAACAGGCCAGTGGTGATCGTGAGTAAAAAGGGGACACGGTGAGGCGACTTGAAGAAAAAACACTTCAAGCCTGTTAGCGTGCGCATAATGATGGGCTTGATGGGCATGCATCACTCGGCGATGCGTGTGCATCTAATAATGTTGCTATTATGTATGATAATGATGTGTAAATCGATAGATCTAGATCATATGAATGAGTGTGATGCGACCTTGAATGGGGGGAGATGTTAGTTCTATCTAATTAATTTATGAATGAATGTTGATTGATGATTTACATTGTGATGACAAGAACATACGAAAGGTTGGCTATGGGTGCTTAATTTTACCCCTTGGAAGGGGACATATTGCCCTTTTCTTTTCTACATCTAATGAGAGGCATTGCTAATCTAATCTCGTGATGTTAGCTTTGCTAACGCGACGTATCCAAGCTCCATGGCTAGTCTGCGCTCTTTGGACTTTCTAAGGTCAGGACCAAGTTTGGTGGAAAATGGCAGTGGAGATTCACGAAAAAGTCGTACGCTACAGGGAAGGCCCTTATATACAAAGGACTAAGGTAGGTTACTTCGAGTACTTTGCGTACTCAAAGGTCAAGCCAAAGCTTTGTGAGTGTGCTTTGGCATAGAAGTCAATTTAGATGCAGTTCCCTGCTTTCTGTCCAAATCTCTCCATTTTTACAGGGATCAAAATGAATCAAACTCAAAATGTCTTTTATGGCATAACATTGTCTGGTACATCAACTTAACCCCATGTGAGTGTATGTAACGACAGAAACCCTTTCTAAACATTTCTAGTAAAAGTGTGTCCTCCGAGCTTCCTTTCTTCTTGGGTCTCACCCTCAACTACGAAATTCTCTCTTAACTTGTACTGAAGACTCATTAATAACACAATATTTCTTTTTTTTTTTTAAACCTCTACATTAAATCATACACTAATTAGAAAGAATAACTTCTCCCTAATGTGAATAATAGTTCCCATAACAAAAGACTAAATGGCCTTCTGTTTCATATATAAATTTTCAATCACTATTTTCATTATGCATATGCTACCAATATGTATTCATGAAAGTGCACCATACCTGCCCTCAAAGTATCATTATCTTTCACTTTAACTTCTAAGTCAGAAATTAGTTTATATATTGAACAGTTTTGTGCTTGAAGCTTCGAATAGTGTCAGAAATTGATTCTTGGACTCGATTTCGGGTTTTGAGTTGGAATTTTAATTGGAATTAACTCGGATCTATTCTCGGTTTTCTGGATTTATTTTCCTTTTTTGGGCCTAATTTCACTTTTCAGGTTCAATTACAGACTTTGGCTTTGCTTTTCAATCGAGAAATGATTTTGGAACTTGGGGCTTGGATTTCGATCTGGATCAATATCAGAGGTTGATTTTGGATCTGAATCTGGATTTAACGCTTAGTTTTGGATTTTAGAGCTCGTTTTGGTGTCCAGATTAAAATCTTGGGGTCTATCATTGATCCTAAATTGGAATTTGGGTCCGGATCACGATCTAAGGGTCTGGTTGGATCTTGAGTTGGGATTTAGATTCGAATGTGGATCTAGGTATCTGTTTTGGATCTAAAGCTGATATTTGGATACGGATATGGATCTAAGAATATGTTTTGGATCTAGAGCTGGGATTTTGATTCAGATATGGGTTTTGGGATTTGTTTTGAATCTAGAGCTGGAATTTGGAATTAGATATGGATCTAGGCATCTGTTTTGGATCTAGCATGGTGATTTGAACTGGATCCATATTTGAGTATGGATCCGAAGCATGGAACAAGTCTAAATTTGGGTTTGAGTTTGGATCTAAAGTCCGAAATTAGATCCAAATGCATCACATGTGTGATCGATCATCAAAGTGGAGAAGAAAATGATCAAACTGAAGGGAAATTGAAATGCTTGAGACTCAAAATCATTGAAATTTATTGTAAATTTGTCGGAATATAACAAATACTGTTTTTTGAAAAATTTAGGGTGATAACATAGGATGCTCACAAACTGTCTCTGTTAAATAACCCCTTAGTGTCAAGTTGCATAATCAATTTGTAGAGACCCAGAGTCAAATTGCATAATCAATGTATGGAGACCCACAACATACATGTATACTATTATTAATATTATTTCAAAAAATATCTTAGTAACTATTTGAACAAGGACATGAAATCACACTGTCTCGTATGGAGGCAGCTCTGGACCCTAAAAGGAGGAAGCTTTACCTCTCCTTTTGAATCGTAGGATAACCGTCTTGCTCACCCGAAAGGATGTGAGATTTAAATTTAATGGGCCTTACATGGTTGGAGATCGTTGGATCCTAGCAGGAATGAACAATAATTCTATTAGTTTTTCTTGTATGTGTAGGACCCAGCAATCTCTCGTACATAGATTCGGCCACTGCGATTTTCTGGTCGAGCTCTGGGCTGGCCCGGCCCAATCCTCAATCCAGCCAGACAGTCGGCCCTGATATTGCTAGTTGAGTAGAGGATGAATGAGAAGGGGAAAAAGTTTCTTTTATTATGTGGGAGATCATTACCAAGATGAATCTCAATTAATGGTCAACCAGTCTCTAATCAGTTAAAAATGTTGGAGATTTTAATCACTTGTTGCATGATTGATCATACCATCATGTTGTCTTTAAATTGTGTTGTTTTAGAATAACAAGATGATGAGGCGATATCTGTTCCTTTATTTGTGATTAAATGTGAGCACCGATACGCAAGTTGAAACATAACTAATGCACTAAAAAACATTCCCGAACCATAGGAGGATGAGAAGAGACTTTGACCTTCACTTGGGTAGTGGGATTTAGTGAAGTTATTTTTGCTTAATCATGAACACGTGAGAGTAAATCGGCTATATTAATTTTCTTAAGATGAAACCTTGGATGAGGCAGGTGGCTTCACTTTGAGCAGAGGAGGATTTATAAAAAGGATAGCATTGAATCATTCAATGTACTAACATGATCTGTAACAAGAACATGGTCACTTTGTGACACTGGTAAAGACGGTCTTACAATAGGTTATTTGAGTTGATAGTTTCAGCTAAGCTTCAGCATCAGTTTTCCCACTCCCTACTGAGGGAGAGAGGAAGACCATTTTTTATGAGGGGAAGAATTCTCAGTTCAGCTAAAGTTTCTTTAACTTGTTGGATTAGAAGACAAGCCATCAGTCCAGTAGGCTCAATGGAGTTGACACACTAGAGGGGATGGGGTTTGGTAGGGTGCAGTAGTTATTATTTTAAATATTTGGAGCATCAACTTTTTGTATTATAAAAGAGGAACCATGGATGTGCAAATTGAAGTGTAATAATGATCAGTACCTCAAATCACTGAAAGTAGACTCTATACTCTAAAGGGATAATGGGTTGAGTGAGAGCTTTGACCTTTAACTGGATTGTAGGTCACCTTATTTACCCGAAAGCATCATATTAGTAGTCAAATTTATGTACATAAAGCTATTCAACCTCTCCAACTGAGAAAAAATCTTCTTCATTTGCTTCTACAGCTGATAAAGAAGTCACTTTCAGCGCTTATGTTATGTTTTATGCTATAATTCTAAATTGTGCACTAGCGTGGAAAACTTTTTATGCTTATATGATGACGTTCGGTCTTCAAATAGGTCATGATGGCATAGAGAGAAAAAGAGATGTTTTTTTTTTTTTTAAGGGCCCGTTTGATAGCTCTAAAATACTCGTTTAGGATATAAGATTCAGATATTTAAAATTTATTCATTCTTATCAAACATGATATCAAAAAATTAAACGTAGAGCCGATTCTGGAAATATGTTTTGGGATTTTTTTTTTTTAAATGCACGTTGATTCATAATTCACTACTCTATTTTTCTAAGTTGCTTCTGTTGGGATTTCTCCCTTTATGCATATACAAAACCAAATATATATATGCCCTAAACAGGATCATGCTCATGCTAAATCATTGAATTAAACAAAACTTAAACTAAAGCAGAAGCGTACCTGAATCCATCTGAAATGCACGGACGGTAGATCACGGTAGGATCTTCCAGAGTCTTTGCGGTGCACTTAAGGTCTCTCTCAGATGGGGAAGAGGAAAACCCTAGAAACCAACGTTTCAGACAACCATTGCACGACCCCAGGGACCACTACCATTTTATATTGAGGACAATTACGAATTCCACCCATCAAAGAGTCCGTAATTACGTACCGGTATCTATACATTTCAAAATTACCCCATACCATCTAAAATGACGTAATATCCCAAAACGCAATCACTTAAGCGGCTATTTACTTTAAGACAGCCATAATGTTTGAAATTCCTCATAGACATATGTCGGCCCATCAAATGATCTTACAATCTCCCACTTGGGCCAAATATGTCTTTATTCATTCAGACATTACACAAAACCTTAGGAGCTCATAATTGCTATCTTATTAAACGTCGTTTTCACCAATCTCGTTCATGATCATATCAACACAAAACCAAAGCGGCTTTCGCAATAATAAAATTAGCTAAACCTTCAATTCATATATTTAAATTGATTCCCTTTCATCAAACATGCACTTAAAAAATCTAAACGTTGTTGAGCAGGTTTATGAAAATATGTTTCTGAAATAGTTTAGAAAAAGATGTCTGTTACTACAAATTCCACTATTGATTTTTGTAAGCTTGTGGGATGAATTTTCCTAGAGTTCACATCACCTTTCATCGTCCACGACGGAAAAATGGAATGGGATGGGTGTTCTCTCATCTCTGTTAAAGCAACCCAAAGCTCCCCAGCGGAGTTCATGCTAAATCATTGAATTAAACAAAACCTTAAACTAAAGCGGAAGCGTACCTGAATCCATCTGAAACGAACGGACAGTAGATCGCGGTAGGATCTTCCAGAGTCTTTGCGGTGCACTTGAGGTCTCTCTCAGATGGGAAAGAGGAAAACCTTATAAACCAACGTTTCAGGCAACTATTGCACGACCCCATGAACCACTACCATTCTATATTGAGGACAATTACGAATTCCACCCATCAAAGAGTCCGTAATTGCATACCGGTATCTATACATTTCAAAATTACCCCATACCATCTAAAATGACGTAATATCCTAAAACGCAATCACTTAAGCAGATATTTACTTTAAGACAGCCATAATGTCTGAAATTCCTCATAAACATATGTCGGCCCACCAAATGATCTTACAGCTTCTCCTTCCATCGTACGCGATGGAAAATTGGAATGGTTGTTTGAAACGCTGGCTCATTCAAACGCTCTTTGTTTTTTCCCTGTTCAAAGCAGCAAAAGCTCCCCGGCGGAGATTATGTTTGCGCCCTTCCACGGTTCCCACCGGCGACGCATTGTTCAAGTTTTTGCTAGAGACGGCTTACTCTGTAATGGGGCTAAAGTTGTCGAAGATTGGCGTCCTTCGCCCCCTCCTCCTCCTCTCCATCCATGTCGACCATGCAGTGAGCAGCAATGAATTTCTCAGGCGCCGCTGCTCCGTCACTGCCAATTACTCGGATGGAGAGAAATTTGAAGTCAACATGGGCAGCGTCTTCACCACTTGTGGCCCATTTGGAATAGCCAAGTGCTGGAGTAAAGATCACGCAGCACAAATCGATTTATGCAGTAGCTCGTACTCACAAGTCTACGGGGCACATAGACCCATTGGTGGCATGGTAGTGCATGAAGACCTCAAGACTAAGTCAAGGGTGGAGGCAGGCATGGGCAATGTCCAGACAATTACCTCATACGAACTAAAAATACTAATTTTTATATTGACACCTTAGGGTAATTTTTCTTATTTATGTGTTGAAGCTCCTTAAAAATTTTAAATTTATTACTAGTGTCCCTTAACTGAAAATTTCTGACTCTACCCCTGCACTAGGTAATTAGGTTTCATAATTCTTATGTTGATTTGGCTTCAAGAAAAAAAACTAGAAAAGTGATTAAATTAGTTCTCTTTCAAAGAGACTTGATGGTTATAGACTTATGGTTCTCGAACAAAAAGTTTGTTGATCCAATTAACTCGACATTTAATTACAAGAAAAAGTTGTTCCAAACCGCACAATCATCGCACGAGAGGGAGTCACTTTCAGCGTGTAAGTTACGTTGTACTCGCGTGGAAACTTTCTATGGTTATATGACAATGTTCAAGTTTTTAGATAGAGCAATATGACGCGATAGATTGAGAAAGAGAGATGTTTTCCCGTTTGATGGACAAAAATATTTTATAGACGAGGATATAAGATTCATATATTTAAATTGATTCCTTTTCATCAAACATGCACTTAAAAAATCTAAACGTTGTTGAGCAGGTTTCTGAAAATATGTTTCTGAAATAGTTTAGAAAAAGATGTCTGTTACTACAAATTTCACTATTGATTTTTGTAAGCTTGTGGGACGAATTTTCCTAGAGTTCACATCGCCTTTCATCGTCCCCGACCGAAAAATGGAATGGGATGGGTGTTCTCTCATCTCTGTTAAAGCAACCCAAAGCTCCCCAGCGGAGTTAAGGCCTTCCTGCCGGCGACGCATTGTTCAAGTTTCTGGCCGATCCCCCAACTAGAGACGGTTTGCTCTGTAATGGGGTTAACGTTGTTGAGGATTGGGATCCCCCGCCCCCTCCTCCTCCTCCTCCTCCTCCTCCTCTCCATCCATGTTGGCCGTGCAATGAGCAGCAATCTATATCTCATGCGCCGCTGCTCCATCGCTGCCAATTACACGGACGGAGACGAATTTGAAGTCAACATGGACAGCGTCCTCTCCACCTTGAAGAACGACGCCCCTTCCATCGGTTTTCTCAATACCACCAAGGGCCAAGGACCGGAAGAAGTTTACGGCCTGGTTCAGTGCCGGGGCGACATCGGCGAGGAAGAATGCAAATCTTGCATCTCTAGGTCCACCATAGAAATCGTCCAATACTGCCCCAACACGAAGGACGCCATCATATGGTTTGAAAAGTGCCAGCTGCGATACTCCAACACCAACTTCTTTGGACTCCTCAACCTCATTGATTCCGTTAGTTGGACTTGGGTTAACAGTTCAGTGGAATCCCCGAAAAAATTTTACGGGCCGTTGGTTAGTTTGCTGAAGAATCTCACGTCTGCAGCGACAACAGAGCCTTCGAAGTCCATGTTTGCAAGGAACGCGACAGAGTACACAATTCGACAGACGCTCTACGGGCTGGTACAGTGCACCAGGGACACCAGCCTTGCAGATTGCAAGGTGTGCCTGGAGACGGCCATCTCCGAAATCAACTCGAGTACTTGCGGCGATTCAACGGGCTGTGAACTTCTCAAAGGAAGTTGCCGTGTGAGGTTTGACACGAATATTTTTTATAGTACCGCAGACACAACAAGCCCATCTCCTCCGCCCAGTTCGGGGCTTCCAAATTCAAGCCCTCCTCCGATTGGTACAGCCAACACTATGTCAGGTTATTCATTCTCTCTCTCCCTATCTCTCTCCCTAAAGTATACTTTATACTTGCAGGGCCTGCAGAGTCACAGAAAAGCGAGAGAAGAAAGCGTGTCTTTATCATATTGGCCATCTCTATCTTGATTGTGGTTCTCATTGGTTGCACAATTTGTGGCTTTTACTGGTGGAAAAGAAATCGCTTTTTGCAATTGCAGAGGAACGAAGAACAGGACGCCTTGCAACGAACAGGTTAGAAGAAAAAGCAACAAAACAACCACAACTCTTGCTTTGAAAGTTGTTAGGAATTCACCCTTAACATTGGTCGCAACTACAACCCTTGTCCTGACAGTTTGCATAAATCAACTCTTGTCCGAGAACTTCACTCTCAGCCCTTAACCTCCAACACCAATAAAGGGTAATTTGGCTATTTCTGGAAACCAATTGATATTGTGGAGATTTTACTTTTCTACTTTTCATTTTTTTCTTATAAGAAAGGGGTCTTTCGTTTCACATTCACGCATCCCTTCACAAAATTGTGCATTGGCATGAAATATGTAACCAGCTCCCACTATTAGAAAATTGTGCATTGGCATGAAATATGTAACCAGCTCCCACTATTAGGATGTAGGATGATAAGTATCTCTCGATTTTCAGCATTTTTTATTTGTTTTCAAGGATGAATTAGAACTTATTATGTCAACAAATCACCAAAGTTCAATAATGAGTCAAATTTTACCAGGTTTTAAAATCAATATTTGAGTAAAAAACAAAAATCATACCCATTAAAATGAATTATTAAATTATCTTTTTTGCAATTTAACATTATAGATATTATCTTAAGAGTGATATGGTGAGAAGCATATATTAAGTTAGTCTTTTTTTTACTTAAATATTTTTTTTAATAATAAAAGTGACAAATGGTCCTATAATATCAAAGTTTTGACAATAGAATGATCAATTTTCAAGAATGACTTAAACTAAAGTACAATTTATATTAAATTAGTGTTTATAAACACATAAAAAGGTTAACATTTTCTTTGAACCACTTTAACACAAATTTAGAAGGTCTGGTATATGCCCCTCATATATATATATATATAAAAGTAAACCATGACTTCATGATTTGTTTGTGAAATGGACGTTTGATCAGAACATTTTTTTCTTTCCTCACATTCTCTCTCCCCGATCCTGCCTCACACCTTCCCTTCCCCAACTCCCACCTTCCTTCTCACCTTCAGTATCGGTGGCTGCAGGCACCATTCCCGAATGCCCGGTGGCCACCTCTTCCCTTTCTAACTCCCTTAAGGCAGTCGCCGGCATATGGGAATGGCTCCAGCGGCTGTCTGTGGTGGTGGATAGACTAGAGAGAAAATGGAGAATTGAGAAAGGGAGGAGAAAGTGGAGGGTGTAAGCTTAGGCCCCGGTCTGGGCCGCCGGCTCCTATTCGGTACTCGGCCTGATTTGGGATCCAACCTTTCGGTGGTACCATAATTTTTTTTAATATTTAATTATTAATATATATGTATATAATTTATAATATTTTGAATAATTAATTCTATTTTATATTATTTTATATTAAAAAATTATGTTTCTTAATGAAGAAGGGTGAGAGACGCGAGAAAAAAAGTTAAATTATAAAAGCCTTTCAAACCCATTCATTATAGATTACTATTCTCCCAACCAGTGTCGCTATATGCATCTTTTGTTGTAATCCTTTATACTTTTAATCAATAAAGTTGGGCGAGTCCCCTCCCTTTCAGTGATTTTTGCTTGGGAGCCTACTGAAGAAGAACAAATTTGCAGTGAAGGCAAACGGCAGCCTCCGTCAAATTTTCAAGGGTGAGAGAGGTTTTCCTAAGAGAGTGGGGGTTTAGGGATTGTGCGATGGAAACTGGTCTTGCAGAAGGGTTTCTGATTCTTGGCGATTCTTCGACTAAAAACAATGGATATGCAATGGAGAAACGCAGCTTGAGGATCAAATCTATGGCCATTGTGCCAAGGAAGTCATGGGCAAGGTGGAGGATGATTGGAACATCCATCCGCTAGAGGTGATGGAGATTGAAGGTCGCCCTAAGATCATCATTCAAGAAGGAGACCATTCGAAGATGGCGGCTCCAGTCCAGGGGTATGCGGTAGCCACTTTCACCGGTGCTTCATCGAAGGTAGGTATTGATTATGTTTTTGCTTTCCAAGAACTACTATGAATGGGCCTTGTTTCGCCTAGATCCGCAGTGTTTGGCAAAGGGGATTTCCTGATTAAGGTGTCAAATGAAGGCGAATTTAATGTCATTTAAGGAAAAGGGCTTGGTTGGTTGCTGGTAAACAAATGGTGGCGCATGCCTCTTTGCATAAACATTGAGGGTTGAAACCCCTTTATGGTTTCAATGATCTGGTTTGCACCCCATTTCGGAGAGTTTTCCGAGCAATCACAAATATTGATAAGGGAGTTTTGATTGAAGTTGATGAGCATACGAGATTATTCAGCTGCAACAGTTTTACCCAAACTAGTGTCGATATATCAATGAAAGCTAAACTCAAATTGGAGGTTGATTTGGTGAATGGTCAGACTAGTTTCTCGCAATCTTTGATTTTGGTGGTTAAGGAAGGTGTAAAGCGTGCAATTTTTGGGTTAGGATGGAGCGGAGGTCATCATATTATTTCTGTTGTCTTAAATTGTCTGTAGATCTTTTCTTTGCATTGCATAGATGCTTCTCTTGGATTTTATCCTTTCCAAGTTGCAAGTTCCTGTTAGCTTTAGAGCAATGAATCTGGCGTACCATAAAGGATGGTCGAGGAAGCTTCGAGATGGGCCACCTACATAAAACTCCTCCCTCAATTTTCTATTACAACACTTCAGGAAGATCCAATACTTGCTGATCGCAACCATCTGGCCTTGAATCACCGTTGGGTCCCGACAATCATCTGTTCTCATTGCATACTGCTGGACCCATTAATGCGCTTATGCTCCACCAACATCGTATGAAAAAGGAATCGGCAGGCTGACGCTTTCTCAGTATTCCTCGAGAGCATCATTTAACTACAGTTTCATACTGGAATGTTTCCTCAACCATCGAGTACTGCATCATCGGCAGAGAGATAGTATCAAACTCAGAATGTGCTAGCCTATCATCACGTAATACATTCCCAAGCTCCTAGCACCTCTCGATGAGAGGGCCCATTAAGTAGAGGACTACTTCTTGTTTCCTTTATTGGTCTGCTTATCTGGGAACAACAAGCCTGGAGGAACCTCCCGTAGTAAGGGGTCATCCTTATAGGTTTTTCCACTCTCTCTTACCTGGGTTGAGTGGAGTTTGCAAATTCCACTTCATAGAAAACCACATCACTAACTGTGGCTTTGGTGATTCCCTGACTCTCACACTTTCTTCTTTGGACGCACTTATCCCCAATCCTGGAACCAGAAGATTTGCCCATCTTAAGCTACTTGCATTTTGAGTGGCATGCTTATCATTTGTAGCTGCGGCTTCATGGCCTGTGTCTTCAGCTACTCCATTGATTTCCCACCAAAAACCATCTCAGATAGGATACCCTCCGAACTGCGGAAGAGGAGTCTGGTTGATCTGAAACCCCAAGTTTTGGCCCCCCTGCTAGTGTGATACGGGCTCATCATCCTCCATGTTTTCTTCAGTCTTCAACATCAACTGTCAGCCGCCCAACCTGAGAAGCTCTAAGGCTATAAGAAAGAGAGAGTCTATTGACAAGATTGCCCAAGTCGCTTTAACCTGGTCCGTTGTGCCGGAATGAATATAGCAGTTCGACTCTCCAATGGTTGTGTGGATGTGGTAGCCTTGTGGAGTATCATACTACTTTAAGTTTTAAGCAGCAAAGGATGAAAACTGGGAGATTGATTTGCCCAATGCTTGTAAGGCAAATAAAGAGCCAAAAACAGTATTTTTCTAAATTGTGGTTCATCACAAAGATGTACTATGCTCAATACTTGCTCAATTTTTCAAGAGGAAGAAGGTCTTCATGTCTTCGTTTCATTGGAATCTGGTCTTTACGATGTGGTCACTGTTTATGAGAAAGCAGAGTCGATCCTTATCATCCTTCCTATTTTTGATTTGCACAATTATCATCAATTTGGGAAGGTTGGATTAAAGTAGTTCACACATCTTCAGTGGCGATGTTGAATCCACTTGTGGTCCTCATCTTCCGACACCGTCTCTTTGATTGATGTAACCATTGATTGGTTCATACTACTACCGAAAAGAAAATGAAATTGAAATAAAATCAAATATTATACCTAAGTAAAAGGTAACTTGCTCAAGATCCTCATCTGAGGATGAACGCGACAGCAAGATTCTCATATAAAGGAGAAATGTATACTTCCGCAACAATATTGGGGGAGTGTTTTCCAAAACCACTTGCTCTACCTAGTCAAAACTTTGAATTTGAGAAAAATTCAAATTTATATATGAGAAAAAAAAATCCAACCCTTTTTTAACTTGCTTCCATAGAAATGCAATATATATACGAACGACTGACATGAGAACCGGCCCTTTGCCAATTTACGTTGTTCACTTGAGGTTATTTCAGCTTTTGCGAGAGCAGATCCGATGGATGGACCAACATTTGACCTGGCTACTATCAGATCTGCCACCAACGATTTTGCACAGGAAAATTGGCTCGGGGATGGAGGATTTGGTGCAGTTTACAGGGTATTCAGTATTTTATTTTACCTCTGTTTAAAAAATACCATTTATGCAAAAAAAAAAAAATATTGAGAGTGTAGGGGAGACAGCTGCCACCGAAACTGAATTACTTGATTTGTTTTCTTCATTAACATGCACTTTGTCAGGGCGAACTACCGGATGGTCAAGAAATAGCTGTGAAGAGACTATTGCGCAATACAGGCAACGGTCCAAAGCAATTTGTCAATGAGATGCGGACACTTGCTAAACTTCAACACAAAAATCTTGTCCGACTTTTGGGAGGCTGTCTGGAAGGTGGTGAAAAGATACTCATCTATGAGTTTGTGCGCAATACTAGTCTGGACAAGTTTCTCTTCGGTAAGCATGTTTTAGTTTTCACCCTTGCTGTTTACTTGGGCGTTTTGATTGTTTAATGATGGGGTCAGAGATGTTCTGAGAAGGGGGATTGCAATATCTTTCAATAGGGATTGCACGTCCAAAGCCCAGATTCTTATATTTTCCTAGTTTATTAGGCAAGTTATTGCAGTGCAGGTTTAAGTGTAAAGTGTCAACTGCTTTTCTACAGTCCTTGAATCTAGTGATCTGTCTGGTGGTGAGTTTCAGAAACTGGAGAGGTTGGATCGTAAGAGCCCTAAGAAGTCGTAGGAATCTAGGAGCAAGGAATTCTCTCTTTTTCTTAAAGTGGGATTTCGTTTCTTTAGCCAACTGTAATATGCCTATAGATGTCCTATCTCTCCTTATGAAACCAGTAAGCTGTTATCTGGGAAGCGTTGCTTGTGTTGTGGACCTCTTTGTTGAATTGGGAATCTTTCTTTCTCTTTGTGAAATTATCTTTGTATTTTAGCTCTTAGTTATATAAATTATTGATCACATTACTGAAAAGGAAGAGCACAACTTACCTTTATTTTTATTTATTTTTCTTTTGCTTTTAAAGGCGAGCCAAGAAATCGTATGCCATTGGACTGGGCAGTACGTTCCAATCTCATAAACGGCATAGCAAGAGGGCTTTTATATCTTCATGAAGATTCTCGGCTAAAAATTGTTCACAGGGATCTGAAAGCAAGCAATATTCTATTAGATGGAGACATGAACCCCAAGATCGCAGACTTTGGGACTGCAAAGATCTTTGACACATACCAAACAGAAGTTGCAACAGAGATTGTCGGGACTCCGTAAGTTGGTTGCTGCTTGTCGCATTTCATAAACTCGCCTTTGCAAAAATGAAAATCGTGTACCAATATTAAGTTTCAGTACGTCTGATTAGTGCAAATTTATTGGCAGCTTCTTCCTGAATTCATGTTAGTTCAGTAATGCCTACAGTTGAGGGGAATTCATCAAACAGATTAAGCCAGTGATTACTATTAACTTGTCCGGTAACATAGGTTAGCTGGCTAATCTTCATCATGGATGTCTGAATGTTGCCCGCTTTGTTCAGTCAGTTAACAAAAGCCTGACTACCTAAGTTACCATGTGATGGCCTGGCCATATTAGATTCGACTTTCCTATTAGTCTGATTCCCGTACACACCTAAAAGGGCTGTAAACCATGATACAAGAGAATGGTAAATTCAAGTTTACAATGATTTGTTTTGGTTCGGAATTTACTAGGACCTTACTCCCAGTTCATTTTGACATTAAACTTTCACTATCGGCCTCCCTTGAGGAACGTGTCTTAGTAGACAGTACTCTATCCAGTGCCAGGGTAGTCCACAATACCAACCATAATATCCTAGCCTAAAAGTTGGCTCGAGTATTTGGTCTTCAGGTCCTAACTTACTACTCACATGCTTCAATTTAATACCTAATGGGCTGTAAATTCAAAGTTTCAAACTAGGATAGATAAATATCGTCAATATTTTCCAAAATTTTAAACACAAAGTATTTCCCAACTGATTCCCATCATTTGGGTTGCTGCATATCCTATCTTCCCTTTTTCCACTTAAGATGCACCTAATGCATTTACTGAAAAGAACTTTCACATGCAATTAACAATTAAGAAAAGTGTCAACATCTAAAGATTATAATAAGTTTTAGTTTTGACAGTTCTTTGCTTTTTCAAATTTTTCTCCAGTGGATATCTTGCACCAGAATATTTTCATGAAGGAAAGGTATCAGTGAAGCTAGATGTTTTCAGCTTTGGTGTTTTGCTGCTGGAGATCATAAGTGGAAAATGCAATTGCCCCTTTAATCATCAGGGGACAGATGAGGATCTACTAAAATATGTAAGTGATTAACATTGTTCTCGTGCTTCTGCAGTTAAACTTCGTCCTACTGGCTTGTTGTTTAAATAGCAGTATCTAGGTCACTTGATGTCTAAGCGATTTCAAAGCAAAAGAGCATGTTCAGTATGATACCAAGGATGCAGATGTAATTACGGCATCGCTTGTCTTTTTTTATTTTTTTCCTCTCTTTTTTACACCCAGCCATTCATAGTAAACAATAAAATAAATGTCAATTTTCAGGCATGGAGACTTTGGATGGAGAACAAGGCTCTGCAAGCTGTGGATCGAACATTGGTTGGAACATGTGACAACGAGATATTAAGATGCATCCATATTGGCTTGCTATGTGTCCAAGAAGATGCATCAAGCAGGCCTAAAATGTCCAAGGTTGTTGCGATGCTCGAAAACAGTTCCTTGAATCTTCCATCCATTTTGCCTCCTGCCCCTTCCATCTGTAAAATCAGGAACATTTCAGGGACTGGGTCAGAGTTTGGTTCATCCACTTAGCGAAACTTTGAACTCATGAGAGGAGGAAGTAGTAAAGACGGTAATTTGTTCCGTGCCCTTCAGGGTATCGTTTGTTCGTGTATGAGCTGTGAGCGTGTTGATTAGTTTGTTTCTATCTTGTTCGTTGTTGGTAATAGTTCTTAGTGGGATGTGGAGATAGTTCTATATACACATATACAATACAATGTTTAAGTTCGTATGCCTCTGATGATGAGATCAATGTGTACTTTCTTATTCTCAAGGACAAACCACTTTCTTGTTTGCATCATCTCAATGTAATCTTCCTATAGTTGTTAAGGCCATAAATAAATGATCTCAAGAAATTGCAGAGTGCATACTTATTTATTTAGGACTCTGTTTATGAACTTTGATGACCATCTTTATGTAGAGAACAGAAAAAATTGGGTCACTCGTGGCTAGGGCTGTACACGAGTTGAGCTGGCCGAGCTCCACTCAACTCATATATTGCTCGGCTTGAGCCCACGTTATGTTGTACAATGTCTGTGTGAACTCGACTCGATAGCTTGAGTGCTGGCTCAAGCTCGAGCTCGACTTGCTTAAGCTCATTTACCAACTCTCTGTTTGACTTGATCGCTTTCCTTAGTTTTAAGTTTGAAATCCTTAGTTTTAAGTTTGAAAATTACAAAATAAAAAAGAAAACATAGATTAAACGAGTTTACTCGAGTTTTATTGAGTTGAGTTCTTGTAACTCAAGCTCGACTCGTTTATAATCGAGTCGAGCTTAACCGATTGAGTTCAAGTGAAGCTCGAGTTGGCTCGACTCATTATACAGCCCTACTTATGGTAGAGTTAACATACTGCAATTTGAAATGGCCACTCTGAGGAGCTATTAGTGCCACCAATCTTAACTGTTTTTCTAAAATGAATGACTGCCAAATACCACTTGTTGGATGAACATTAACTTGGAAAATATTTTCAACTGGTGCGAAAATAAAAAAGATTATTGGAAGAGAGGACGTCCTATAAGGAAGACCATGTACCTTTATCTATTAGACTTCTTTATGTAAACAATTGAATTTCGAGAGCTTGCTTGTGAATACAAGAAAAGAATATGGAGAAGTTGTATATACGGGAATCTTTGTCTAACTGGGTATGTAGAAAGGAGAAAGGCCGTGGCGGCTTGACAAACAAGAGAGAGAGAGAGAAAGAGAAGATGGTGGAATGGGAAGGGAAGGGAATTAAGAAAAGGAGAGCGCTGCATTGCTCCCTGTGCTTCGATCTCCCAAGGACATTGTCAATTGGATCTTTTGCCAGCTCGAATGTGTTAATCTCCTTCATTGCTCCCTCAACGCAAATACCATAATACTTTGTGGAAGGTTTTTTATACGTTACTGTCAGTTTTTGGTATATCAGTCTAGTTCAGTGTTGCAGAAAATAGCGAAGAAGAAGAAAAGAGGAGAGAAGGAGATGACTGCAATAACTGCAGAGTCTCAACCCTAAACTTTTTTATAGCATGTTAGATATAAGGCCAGAGTAATAAAGCAAAAGGGTATCCATTAATGAAACATAAAGGCACGTGAGAAATAAAACAGCACCCATTTCTAATGGGTTTTGGGTCTGGATCAAAATCTAAACCCATATTGTCATTCTTTAACATCCACCATAAAGTTCCTCATGTTCCTTTTATCATGCACAATTTGTTTTTGAGAAACCAAAATAGATGACTGGTCGAACCCTTTGTAAGCAAATCAGCAACTTGATTATCAGTCCGAAAGTAACATGGCTCAATCTCCTCATCCTCAAACTCTTGATAAATGAAGTGTTGAACAATCTCAATGTGTTTTGCCCTACTATGAAGAATGAGATTAAAAGATATGTTGATGACACTTTGATTGTCACACAATACGGAAGATTGAATAATAGGTTCTCCTAATTCGCCAAGTAAGTTTCTCACCCATGTAGCTTCGGCGGTCTCTACTGCCATAGACCTATATTCAGCTTTCGTACTAGGTTCAGCTACATTTTTTTGTTTTCGACTACTCTAAGTAACGGGATTTCTTCCAATAAAAATACAATAGCCTGAAACTGATCTCCTCTCATTTGTCTGCCGAGTATGCATCTATGTAAGTAATTAGCTTATGCCTTTTACAAGAAGAATCACTCTTGTAATAGACAAGGTCATCTCTAGTTGTGCCTTTCAGATACCTTACGTTTCGTTTCATAACATCCATATGGCTATTTTTAGGAGCATGCATAAATTACGACACTTGATTCATAGAATATATAATATCTCATCTAGCAAAGGTAAGATATTGTAACATGCCAACATTGTTGTGATACCTTGTAGGATCATGATACAGATTTTTTTTCCTCTGAGCTCAACTTTTGATTTAATACACTAGGAGTACTAACAGGTTTGAAATCTACCATGCATGTCTTGCTCAAAAGATCATAGTGTAGTTTTGTTGTGTCAATGTCAAGGTATTTTGTTATCTGTCAACCTCCACACCAAGAATATCTTAATTTTCTTAAATATTTCATTTTAAAGCTCTTCATCAAATTTACTTCACAAATATGGTTGTCATAATTTACAGTGATAACAATATTATCAACATATATGAGAACCCAAGTAGAGATGTTCTTGCTTTGATAAATAAAGAGAGAATTGTCAAGAGTACTTTTATGGAAACCACATTGTTGAATTTGTTGGGAAAAACTATCAAACCACGACCAAGAAGTTTGGTTTAAACCATAACGGGACTTGCAAATCCTACATACCCAATTTGCGGCGCCTTTCTCTACATACCTTGGTGGTTTTTCCATGTATACATTTTCTTTCAAGTCTCCATGCAAGATGCATTTTTAACATCTTGTTGGCTAACATTTCAATCTTGATCAACTACGAAAGGGATAATGATGCGAATTGTGCCCATTTTCACCACTGGACTGAAGGTCTCATCATAGTTTTGTTCAAACTGTTATGTAAAACCTCTAGCTACCAACGTCATTTTATACCTACCAATACTTCCATGTGGTTTGTATTTGACTTTATAAACACACTTGGAGCCGACTACATTCTTCCCTTGAGGCCTAGGAACAAATTTCTCAAGTCTTGCATTCATAAAGTACTTCCATCTCTTCATTCACAGCTTCTACCCATTGACATGTTTTGGAGGTTTGATTGCAAGAAATATGTTCTTCATGTTTAGTAGTTTGAGCCATGAAGGACTGAAAGTCTAGAGAAAACTTTTTATAACTAACCCAGCGATCAATAGGATGACGAATGCATTCTGATCTTCTTATAGATTCTCTGATTCCTTCTTGACTTGTGTTGCGATTTCTTCTATGATAGACAAACCCTAATAATTGTTGAGGAGCAGCTTGTTTCACATAAGAACCATCATTCGGTTCGGTTAGATCTACATTATAATTATCAGTAGATTGAACTATTTCTTACTGCTTATTTGCAAGAGGACAAGAGGATGTGCATGACTTACTTTCTCTTCACAAGAGCTCTGAATTCAATCACGGGCTTTAGATTTCCTTCTGCAACAAGATTGAATCAATGGGGTCACATTTCTTATCAAATTCATACTCATCAAATACCACAATTTTATTGTTGTTAGGATCATAACATCTATATCTCTTATAATAATCAGCATATCCCACAAACTTGCACTTCAAAGCTTTTTCCTAAAACTTATTTCTCAAAAAAGAATGTATGTGAACATAACAAAGATAAGCAAACACATGAAGGTCATTGTAGGTAGGATTATGCACAGAGAACATAATAAGGAGACTTATTTTCTAAATACTCATGGTCAATTGATTTATGATGTGGACAACAATATGAAAAACAGATGGGGTTAAGGGTATATCTTGTTCGAATATGGCTCATTGACACTCTAATTAGAGATATGATATATAATAGGAATTGAAAACCCAGGAACTTGTGTAGAGAGTTAATTACCAATTATGGAAGCAGAAGTCACCGAGAAGAGAACTTGAAAAAAAGGACCTTTAGGAGTTTCAGGAAGCGAGAAACAACAAGGAAATTAAAAGTGAACATAAGAATTGAACCAACAACTGATTTAAACTTGAGTACACACACGATTCATGACTTTCGACTTTTATTTCAACGGGTTGATCGGATATCTGGAATAAATAAATAAATAAATAAATATATATATATATATATAATGCAATGTTGTTAAGTGTGTTGATATGTGAAGGGATGTGTAATGATGCGTAAGCTTCAGGACAAAATATGTCTAATATATAACATTTACAAAAAATAATGTGAAAAGTAAAAAGATATATGTAAATGGATCAAATAACGGACATCACCTCCAATACAATCAAATTGACATTAAATATAGAACCAAGTTTCAACTTTCAACCGTGCATATCACGTACGGATCATGCACAAATATGTTCCATATATGTAATTTTAGTAAAAACAAGTTTGAGATGGTCCACTTCAACGTTAGGTGCCTGCTTTTCGTTTTTTTGGTAGTCCTGTCATTAGGTGCAAAGCAATCGTTGTTACTCTGCATTCTTTGATGTACAGAATTTTTTTGTTAATAAATGGTAGGGAGCGTATCTCGCAACATTTTTCATTGGTGTCTTTAAACGGTTTTTTAAGAATTGCTCCATATAAAGGCAAAAACCTCAACCATTTTTGAATTAGAAGACCTATCTTTTATTTGTTTTCTGGAAATGGAAGGAAGAAAATTGAAGACATAAACCTTAGCCGATGCAACTAAAATGGATTAACTGAAATCACTCTCTTGAAGAAGAGGAAAAGGTCGATACGTTAATTGCTCAAAACGAAGACCAAAATAATAACATCTTGCGGTATTTCGAGGGCAGAGGAGAGATAGCTGTTGAAGTCGAGAAAAGAGGCTGTTAATAGTTTAGTCGGACAGGGTCAGAGGGTAGGTCCATGGGAGGGAAGGCTGTCGGGTTTTTCGTGTAAGAGGAAACGAGAGGGTGGCATCGGGCGACCAACCGTTGTTCTCTGTCTATGGAAGGGAATGCGGAGGGAAGGCAGATCACCCTCCTGCCCTCGTCCTGGAAAAGAGAGGGGGCAGGAGGCTGCGGTGCAGCGGCCGTCGCCTCTCCCTCTTCTTCGACCTCCTCTAATCATGGTGGTTGGAGGGATGGGACCATCCGATCCGAGTTCTTTCCTGGCGAAGACGGCCATGAGGCTGCATCACCGGTCCGGCTCCGGTCAGCCAGTTGGGAGGTCAGAGAGCAGAGGGAGGGAACAGGCCAGTGGTGATCGTGAGTAAAAGGGGGAAACGGTGAGGCGACATGAAGAAAAAACACTTCGAGCCTGTTAGCGTGCGCATCATGATGGGCTCGATGCGCGTGCATCTAGTTCTTAACGCATCAACCCACATTTTTGGTGCGTTAATGCGCATGCATCACTCGGTGATGCGTGCGCATCTAATAACGTTGCTATTATGTATGATTAATGATGTGTAAATCGATATATCTAGATCGTATGGAAGAGCGTGATGCTAGTTTGAATGGAGGAGATGTTAGTTCCATCTAATTAATTTGACGCATGAATGTTGATTGATGATCTACATTGTGGTGACTAGAACATATAGAAGGTTGGCTATAGGTGCTTAGTTTTTTTCCCTTGAAAGGGGACATATTGCCTTTTCTTTTCTACATTTAATGAGATGCTTTGCTAATCTAATCTCGTGATGTTCGCTTTGCTAACGTGACGCATCCAAGCTCCGCGGCTAGTATGTGCTCTTTGGACTTTTCATGGTCATACAAATCCTGAAAAGTGCTCACCCTGACCAAGTTTGATGGAAAATGGCAGGAGATTCACGACAGGAAAGGCCCTTATATACAAAGGGCGAAGGTAGGTTACTTTGAATACTTTGCTTACTCTAAGGTCAAGCCAAAGCTTTGTGAGTATGCTTTGCCATAGGAGTCAATTTAGATGCTTTCTGTCCAAATCTCTCCATTTTTACAGGGAACTAAATGAATCAAACTCAAAATGCCTTTTTATGGCATAACATTGTCTGTTACATGAACTTAACCCCATGTGAGTATATGTAATGACAGAAACCCTTTCTAAACACTTTAGCAAAAGTGTGTCCTCCGAGCTTCCTTTCTTCTTGGTTCTCACCCTCAACTATGAAATTCTCGATTAGTTTGTACTCAAGACTGGTTAATAACACAATATTTCACTTTTTTCAAAAAACTCTACAATATTTCACTTTTAGAAAGAATAATTTCTCACTAATGTGAATAATAGTTGGTATAACAAAAGACTAAACGGGCTTCTGTTTCATATATAAATTTTCGATAACTATTTTAATTATGCACATGCTAATGAGTCCTGACCTGTTTTGGTATGGAAAATGACATTGTGTTGTCAAGTGAGTACTAATGGCAACCAATATGTATTCATGAAAGTATACCATATCTGCCCTCAAAACATCATTACCTTTCGCTTTAACTTATAAGTCAGAAATTAGTTTATATATTAAACAGTTTTGTGCATGCATCTATTTTAAAGAATGAAACTACAGTGTTCTGTGTTCGAGTGAATCAAGACATACTCTAAAACCATCTATTTGAATTTTTGACAGCTCATTCACAATCCATCATTCAAGCCCCAGTAACCAAAATTTTAGCTTTGATCGTTAATGGGGCGGCAACCCTTTGGAACCAAAACATTGTTATAAGTTTCGGCAGTCCTGTGAACTCTAAAGCAAAAACACGATGCTTAGGAATCAGGTGTACGTTTATTTTGTACACCCCAAATGTCAAGTTCATGTAGACATTTTGATATGCTTAAGATTTGTTTGGTAGCAGAGACATTTTATAAGTGTCACATTTTGGTATAAATTGATAGGCATTTGCATCTCAAAATTTGTTTGGTTTTTGAAATGTTTTAGAAAAATAATAACAATATATATTTCTTTTAAAAGGACTCGCCTCAAAGTGTGAGGATTGGTCATTCTCAGTGCCTTTACTGAGAGTAACTAATCCAAATGTTATGTTTACTCTCTATATATTTCATATTCACTTGGACTTCTTCTTCAACCTAAATGTGGTGCAGTGCTTATCAAGGAAATTCTTTTGAAGATAGGTATCTCATAAACTTTTATGGAAAAATGAGATAAATTTTGAAGTAATTTTGAGTTAATAAACCATTGTGACATAGTAAATCTTTTAAAGCTGAGAAATCTTTCACAAGTAGCCTTGGAATTTTTAAAGCTAAAGTTTATATTTTGAAAACTTCTTTTGCACTCTATTAGTGTTTCCTTGGAATCATAAGTAGGTTTAAGATATTGTTTTAATTTGGTTACTACCTAGTTAGAGCTTCATCTCGTCTTGTTTAAGTTATTGAGAGAAATTCTTGTGATCATTCGTGAATTCCAAATGGTAAATGCATGATTGTTCTATATACTCAAAAGTAAATTGTTCATTTATTCTTATGACATTCATATAAGAGCATTTCTACCAGCACATACACATGGATTTTCATGCCCATGTTTTCTATTGAAAAATCTTACTACCATGATACTCTTCTAGAAAAAAGTTTTTGAAACAAATTTGAGTTGTAGACCATCAAATAAGATTTCGTTATTGGACAAGATTGGTATCCCATGAACTCTTATGGAAAGATTAAAATTTTTTTGAAGTAGTTTTGAGTTAATAAACCATTTGATCTAGTAAATTTTTAAAACTGAGAAATCTTTTGCAAGTAGCATTGGAATTTTTAAAGCTAAAGTTCATATATTGAAAACTTTTTTTTTCAATTGATTAGTATTTTCATGGAATCATAAGTAGGTTTGAAGGTTTGAGATATTATTCTAATTCGATTACTACCTAGTTAGAGTCTTATCTCGTCTTGCTTAAGTTATTTAGAGAAGTGTTTGTGATCATTCATGAATTTCAAATGGTGAATGCATGATTGTTCTATATACTCAAAAGTAAATTGTTTATTTATGCTTATGACATTCACGTAAGAGTATTTCTACCAGCACATACACCTGGACTTTCATGCCTATGTTTTCTATTGAAAAGTCATACTAGGATGATACTCTTTTCAGGAAAAGTTTTGGAAATAAATTTGGGTTGTAGACTATCAAATATGAGTTTATTATTGGATGCATAATTTAAGTTGTGGCCTTGTTGAAGTCAATAAATAAAAATAAAAATTTTATATTTTGCGTAAAAGACATTTATAAGAAAGAAAAAGGTGTTAGTAATGAAAGAGAATTTGGAAAAGAGTTTGCTAACAATGAGAGAGAGAGAGAGAGACAGAGAGAGAGAGAGAGAGAGAAATAGAAGTGTTTATGTGGATGACCGAATGTTGTGAGAAGCGTACGCTTCTCACAAAAATAGTACGAGTCAAGGCGTTTTCAAGAGAAAACGCCTTAGGCAGTGGTTTGAGGCGCACGTCTTCTTGAGGCGTGCACCTCATGTGTGTGAGGCATACGCCTCTCACATTGGCACGCTTCTCCTTGAGGCGCACGACTTAAGGACAGATTCATTTAGTGGCTTTTAATGTAAAAAATTAAAAAACCTTAATCTCACAAGTTACAAAAGTTAGCCTATTTAGTGGCTTTTAATGTAACGGTAATTAAACTCTCTTTATATCCCTAACTGCCTTTTTCTCAAATATCAATCCCAAATCACCTGTCCCTACACTTTTCTCCAAGAAGGAGCTTTCTTCTCCACAGCTGAGAAGGTAAAAGGGCACCTCTGCTTCAAGGGCTGCAAGGCACCCTCCAACTCACATGTGAGTTTAAATGTCTTCCTTCTTTCTGTTAGCATATAATACGATAGTTTAGTGATATTGAAAGCCACGTATGCCTTAGCCCCATCCTGTTAGTGTACAATAGTTTATAGATATTGACAGCTACGTATGTGGTATGCCTTGACCCCATCCATCAACAGCAGTTCATTTATTCCATATGCCAATGGGTTTTTTGTCTTTGTTTTGTGCTATACTGCAGTTGTTGAGATGTGGTAAATAAAGGAACTCATTAATGTGAAGATTAAAAAAATGATGGCTTGCAATATACTTCAAGGCAAACTCCTGTTGTTCTGATTGAAGTCTGAAAGGAAGGTCTTGGCTGCTTCATAAGTAGACCAGCAAATGGCTGCACCAAGCTCATGATCAGTTTTAATTTGAGAGCCAATTTTCTTTCCAACGGCGCTTTCATTTTTCATGGTGCTTTTTATAAATTTATTAGGCGATGGAAGTGATCATCTGGAGGTGGAGGACGAAAATAATGACTATGATTGGTGAGGTCTTGTTTGTATACTCTTGGTTTCATGATGCATTTTGCGCCTAATGCTGTCATCAGTTGTGTGTATTTTATGGCCACGATAGAGAATAATTGGAGATTGGGTTTGTTTAGGAATAAGCATTCAGGAAATTTTGTAATTTTTTTACTTAGTTTATTCAGTTATTTGGATGGTTGGCGTGAAGTTTCATTCACTTATTCACGTCAGTACACTGCCTTATGCTTAAGTTTACAACTATTTTGAAATTGAACGGTGTGCCCATTTGAATGACCTGTAGATGGGGCAGTTGAGTTCATGTCGTTAAAAAGTTCTCGTTCTTCTTTTTTAATTGCTACTGATCGACCCAATTGATTAGGCGATGAACCACATTCATTCCAAGAAACATATTTAGTTACAAGAGCTTGGTCGACCAGTTCAATGTAACCCTTCATTTGAACGATCAGTTCATTTATCCCTGCCTCAATTATTTTTTATAAATATTATATAATTCACAAATTTGTCCGTGAAGCTTACGCTTCAATTAGTGCCTCGCCTCGCCTCGCTTTCTCGCCTTTTACAACATTGGGATGGCCCATACTAGTCGAGCCAAACACTCGCCCATACCAGCTAAGCAAAACGCTCGGCTCAATAAAGATGATAATCATATTTCTTTATTCTTATCTACTGCAAGAAAACATGTCTCTCACGCAATTGGACATGAGAGAGAAATAACTACAAAAGAAATGAGAAATTAATAACGAAGAGAGCTCCCCTTACGATCACTAATTGGATGATGAACAAGTGATTTATCAAGAGAATAAAAAAGTAGTCACATTGTAGGGATGGCATGAGAATGGTTTTTAACACCTACACCGTATGGTTTTTCATGTTGGATAATCGCCAACCTCAAACTCAACGTAAGAGAGAAAAATCCCACACCAATCTCATTCTTACCCTTCATTCTTATATGAATTGGAAAAAACAACTAGCAATACATACATATTATCATAAACACATAGCCAATGCATACATTCAATGAAAATAAGAGATAAAGGAACACATGTCATGCCTATTCGTATTGATAATAATAAAAAAGAAAGCAAGGTTTGTTGGGATTTCTCCCCTCATGCATACACGAAACCAAATGTATATGCCCTAAAACACAACAGGATCATGCTCTTGCTAAATCATCGAATTAAACAAAACCTTAAACTTAAAGCGGAAGCGTACCTGATTCCATCTGAAGAACTGGACGGTAGATCGCGGTAGGATCTTCCAAGGTCTTTGCGGCCGCACGTGAGGTCTCTCTCAGATGGGGAAGAGACAACCTTAGAAACCAACGTTTCAGGCAACCATTGCACGACCCCGGGGACCACTACCATTTTATAATGATGACAATTACGGATTTTGCCCATCAAAAAGTCCGTAATTGCGTACCGGTATCTATACATTTCATAATTACCCCATACCATCTAAAATAACGTAATATCCCAAAACGCAATCACTTAAGCGGATATTTACTTTAAGACAGCCATAATGTCTGAAATTCCTCATAGACATATGCCGGCCCACCAAATGATCTTACAATCTCCCACTTGGGCCAAATATGTCTTTATACATTCAGACATTACACAAAACCTTAGGAGCTCATAATTGCTATCTTATTAAACGTCATTTTCACCAATCTCGTCCATGACCATATCAACACAGAACCAAAGCGGTTTTCGC